>JAPKLW010001102.1:189979-206779 GCA_026898455.1 Plectranthus barbatus
TTATTTCCGCTGCAAACGTTTTATACTCTGAAAAACCGGGACCAACACCAACCAATAACCAGTCCAAGGAAATCATCAATAAATAACTCAAAGAATATGGAAATCAAAGTGACTCTATGTATGAAGACATAGCTCATGGCTCAATATCCAAAAGAATCAACAGGAATACATGGAAGATAGGAATAGCATATTGATACAATTTACAAATATAATAACAAATGATATAAGCTTTAACAATTACTCGGAAGAACCCCCACGCAATAACACCTCCCGCTCCATCACCAGCAACCTACACATTTAGAAATATGTGGAGGGCTGAGTACATTGATTGCACTCAATAGACACATGCCCAAATCATAAAATAATATATGTATGTAACGTCAGTATATTCACACAGCAAACACAAGGGTTTTAGAGAAATACTTGTGATTGCCAAATAAGATTTTTCCACATCGGGCATGCCTAACTCATTCATGGTACCAAACATAAATTCTTATCAACATTTATCCAAGTGATACAGGAGTGGCCACTCGCCGTTCACTGTTACCAGTGGGAGTCCCAACTGGCCCAAAAGTGCACTAGGTCCTGCATCATTCGCAGAGGAATACATCGACCCCGATCGTTATACCAAATTTTCCAATATAACACACATGTTATGGTACCAAAGTCATTTTCATTGACGATACTTTTATCAAAACAAAACAAATATCATGCTTTCATTTGAATATATTTTTCGAAAAGTGATCATACTTTTGAATTTTATATATAGTAAGAAAGCCCACCTTATGTCAAGTAGGATCAACTGTTATTTAGTTCCACTCGTGGATGCTCCTTTGACGTTATCGTCGAGTCCTAGAACGAAAATAGTTTCGAGTTACTACGGTGTCGATGCATCGTTGTAGCGAGTTGCTAACTTTAGAATTGATACTTAGAATACATACAATTATCACATAATTGATAAGCATTAGTTTTCCATGCTAATTCATGCTATTCTAAGTAGTTAATTTGGTATTTTAATTCATAGTTAGATTGATTTTTATTAATATTGCAGATGTTACTAATCTTTTGTTTAGCTACGTATTTTGTTATTAGGATAGGGAATCAAGCTCGGACGATGATGGTTGGAAGTTTTTGTCAAAGATCCGAAGTTGGAAAGATGAATCAAGTTAGAATGGAAAGGATTTGATCAAGGGATAAAGGAAAATACTTCAAGATAGCCAAAGATGAAGTGTTGGAACCAAAAATTGGTGCAGACCGCGGGTGGCGACAGAGAGAAAGAACGATGGCCTGTCGCCGCAGAGGAGCCTTCATAAGGCATTTCGTCGTGGTCTGGGCCGCGGCAGGGTAAGTCGACCGCGGCTCGCGCAGTTTGGCCGTGGTTCGGAGAAACAGGGGCGGAAATGATATTTTTGGGGCTATTTTGTGATATTTCAAACTAGGATGATGATGTTTTGTATATAGGGTGCTCAATTTAAGAAACCAACCCATCCCTCTCATTATCTCTCAATTTCCTAAGAGTGAAGAAAGCTAGAGCTGGAGAGAAGAAGAAAGAAGAACAAAAACAGGGGAAGAAAAGTTTGGATTTTTGATGCAAGATTTAGCAAGTGTTTGTAATAGAGCCGACAATCCGACGCCGAAAACTTTACGAGCTTGATTTCTTCTATCTAAATCCTTATTTTTATTATGTTTTTCATGGTTGAATTGTTGTTCTTTTTTGTTTATCATGAGCTAAATCATCTATGGGCTAGAGTTGTGTGATTGATAATGAGATTCTTGTCTATATTAGTTTGTGTGTGAATATAATTCCTATATATGTTCATTGATCATGTTGATTGTGTATCTTACATGTATTTAGGATAAGATCCTTATATATGTATGTTATGGCTCATTTTATATCTAATCCATGTATATAGAGTTGTAAATCTTTGGTTGATCAATGAATATTAAGCATCACAATCACATCAATTGGATACTTATTAGAGGTTGAGTACTAATCACTTAATTCCATTCAAATGAGCCACCTTACTCACTTGTTTGTGTGCATGATTGTTCTATACCAAGACTTCATGGTTCTTTAGAGCTCATCCTTCATGTTTAGGAATAAAATTTGAATTTTCACACAAACTTGATAAAGATAGGAATCTCCCATGTCAACACACAACTCAATAGCCCATGTTTCTTCTCAATTAAAGAAATCTTAGTTAAGTTGAAGTTTATAACAATTAAGTCTTAGTTAGTTACTCACAATCAAAACCAAATGAATGGTTGCTTAGATAATAGAAGTAAAATGAAACTAGTACTTTAGTTTGAATCATGTTTTTAGTCTCTGTGGATACGATACTCGAGCTCATCAAATTGCTACATATGATCCGTACACTTGCGGTATTTCACATGTCAATATTTTGGTGATCAATAATTCAAACATCATAGGATCAACAATAAACCTAAATAAACGAACTCATATATGAAACGGTTCAATTAGATCGGGATTCAAAGACATACACGAGGTGGATTAAATAGGTTTTACAAAAAGTTGGCAGCTTGTATGTCGAGAGGAAATGGTGCATTAACCATATTTCCAGTATTCGGATTAGGCTCATTTTCATAAGACATGAAGCTAACATGTTACGGGACATATATATGGAGAGAATTAGGCATAATCATATACCAATAGTCGCAGAGAACTCTTTAAATAAGCATCCGTACATAATTTCCAGGTTTGACATCAAAATGTTCGCCGATTTACCACGGGTATCACCTAAGTCGTTAGGGGCTGAAATTAATCCATAAACTCCCTAATCTTCATTAATTATTGTAGTAATGTTCTTAAATAATCAGACCTACGGGGTCACAATTTATGTGGTGCCGAACATACTATGCATGATAATGAACATGAAGAAATGCAACTATTAACGCTCTCATTCCATATTACCTAACACAACCAAATTTTTATCGAGACACTCTAAACATGCATATTAAGGTAAGAAAGATGTCTCAAGGTATTTGAGTTTTGTTTAGTAGGTCATCGAGTAAAAACACGAATTGGTTAAAAGCTGCCCCAAATTGCATTTTCTGTACTTCGGCAAATTAGCAATATTTTGACTGAAATGAGACCATTTTGTAAAATACTTTAAAAATAGAAGTAGAATGATTTTGGACTTCTACCTTTTTAGTAACAACTAGAAACTTCAAGTAATGACGCCATGTAATTAGATTTTACCAAAAGACATCCAAACATTCATGACGGCTATAATTTTAAGATTAAAAACAGAGCTCACCCGAAACGGAGCTAAACAATGCGTGATTTTTAATAAATTCATGTATAGAGATATGGACTTGATATTTTGTAGAAATTCTCTTATATATGTCTAGTTTCCTAGGAAAATCCATGAAGGCTAAATGGATTGCGAAATATGTTTTCAAGATATTTCCTTACACTTCCACAAAGATTTGACACATGAATTTTAAATGCACAAAATTTTTTATGCACATAATTTGACACACATCAAAACGCTCCTAAAACAATTTAGTTTCTGAATATTTAAGTTTCATAATTTAATGAGGTCGGATAAATGTCTGAAAACTGAATAATGTCTGCGGACTGAATGCTGTCAAAAAGAGATATGGTATTTAGCATGAATGACATGAGTTCTATTGCATCCCTAGCCTCAAACATCACTTCAATTCACATTTGCAGAGATTAAACACATGTAAAAGAGGTATATTGATCAAGCTCTACCTAGGTTTTCAACCATTAAGCAATATGCTAGCAGCAAATCATCAATACCACAACAAAATCACCACCAATTCAACACCAACCACTCCAATCTCCACAAACAAGCCCTTAATCCATCTAAAACTAAAATACAAGTTACTATATCGTATCTATACTCAAAACCTACACATTACACCAATAACATAAAAGAAAGGAAGTAGGGAGTGAGGGAAACACATACATTAGGTGCTGAAAATTTTCAGCACAAAGAAGAAAAAGGGTCGACGGATTTCGGGCCTCTCCTTGGCTCCAATCTTCGATTTCCTTGTTTAATCAACCTTGGTGATGCTAATTTCTCCCATATTGAAGAGAAGAGGGGCTGTTATGGGTTGGTGATTTTCGAAATTTTGGGAAAAAGAAATTCAGCCGGATAGTCTTGTAGAGGGAAACGGGGAGATCGATTTTGTTCTTTGAATAAACAAAAATCATTGGTGAAAGAGGGATTCTCAAGCTTTTGGAGCTGCATCCACTCTTCAATGGTGGAAGGAGAAAAACGAATGGAAGAGGCAGAAGCAGCAAGATGTGTCGTGGGTTTGGGGAAGAAGAATGAAGGGAGGACTTTTTTATTAACTTCTCTTTTTGTATTTTTTTTATAATCCTATTTTAAATAAATTTAAATATTTAATACATATAATGTAGTATTATGTAATTAAATTCATACTCCCCAGTCATATGTATATATATAAATATATATACACAAAAGAGAAAATACAATTATACTCCAATTACTTTGATTTCATGTTCCCAAATAATATAATACATGGATTAAAACACCTCAAATAAATTTTTTTATTTGTTCCGCCAATATTTAAATTCGAGATTTATCTCTCCCAATCACAAGGTATTCAGCCCCTAATCTTCAATCTCTCAAATCAAGTTTAATTAAATAATCGTATGATAAAAGAATATTATTTCTCATACGAGAATGATGCAGGCTCAACTCTGAACTCAATTAAATATAAGTGAAGTATTTAAATTATAATACTTACTCAATCTTAATCTTTAAGGTCAAACTAGACATAAATATTAGTTTATGAGATTCCTACGGAGTTGCCTCAAAATAAATATGTAAGCTGGGAAAATCTTATTATTAAATTTTGATTCTAAGGCTCTAGATAACCTTCTACAAATTAAAGCGGCACTGCGAGCGTGCAACTAATTAAAATAAAAATAAATTAATAGTTAAAGAGAGCGATGAAATTTTTACGGGTGTTACATTCTACCCTCCTTACAAAAATTTTCGTCCTCGAAAATTAGGACTTTTGTCGGTCTTTTCAGATTCATGATATTATCAAAGGATTTTGACCAATGATACACTTTCATTTCAAAGCTCTTGAGTTTTTTTTTCTTCAAGTATAATCTCGGCCTCCCTTGGCAATGGGGGTCTAGTATAGAATCATATTTTCACAATGGATTTGATTACTCACCCAAACAATTGAGCATATGAGACTTAATGGTTACGCCCAACAAAAATACATGTTCCAAAAATTGGCATATAGAACTAACCGAATTACTCTTAAAAATCATTTACTACACGACGTTACTCATTTTAAGTCAAGGATAGTTTGAAGAAACTTCAAATAAAACTCATAGAGAAAGATTTCTATGATCTTTGATTTTCATTTTCGTAGCTATACTTAGGATATTTCATCTTAATATTTAGATAAATGTCCTCGTATGAGAACTTGAGTGTTCTCTCCATTCCTTATGTTCATCGGAGTCATTTGATGAGATCATTGGACAACGTTGGATCCAATAATTGATTAGGTCAGAGTTTTAATCATGCGGGGAATCACGCTAAAAGGATTTACGGGTATTACATCTGGTGTGGTTCTCCTTATTTCTACGACACCTTTCCAGTATCTCTCAATTTTATGAGAGTCGTCCATGTTTATAGGATGGTGATTATCATTCCTCGATTCGCTCTATGTCTTGTAGTCTTGCTTTCTTTCACTCGTTCTCGTGTGGTGGTATTTCACACCTGTGCCCAAACAATGTTTTGATGAACGTTAATTTAGTGGTTTATTAGTGATTGTCAATGTCTGTCTTCATTTCCACTTTCCCATGTATGTTGACTAACTTTTAGACGAAAGTTTGTATTGCTTTCCCGTGGAAATGGTATGGCGTTCTTAATGTAGCCTTATTCTCTTTTCAGTGTAAGGTAATGTCAATATATATAAACCATAAACGGGTTTGAATTGATGCCAACAGATTGCTTCTGAGAATTAACATTCTCGAGTAGGTCTCGCATGCATAATGATATTTTTCATCATGATTCTCTACCAGGGGGTCAGAGCATATTTCTGTTGTGGTTTACACATTTCTTCGAGCATGGTTCCCAGGGTTGCTCCCTGCCACCTATTATCGATGTATATATGCGATTGTCATGGTTTTCTCGTTGCCTGTGAGTCATATTTTAGGTAAGTTCGTGTGGTATTAGTGTTTGTAATGTCGTACGCCACACTTTTACTATTTTGCATTAAAGCGCGCCGCCCAAGTCCAGCCTTTAGTGTGTTGTCATAATGTCAACATCTTTGTTTGCTTCTGACACGACTACAACGATTGTAGTGTTCGAGGGTTGTTTCAACTTGTCCAAGTCTCCCTTGTACGTTCGCGTTCCTTCATTTTTTTCCTTGTTCCATAATCAGATCATCGATTCTTCGAAATTGAGAAATCGCTTAATAGGGTGGTGATAGTGCGCGTATTAGTTACTATGAACTTATAAATCGAATCTTGTTCTCTAGTCATTCTCTACTCGTTTACTTGCGTTTGCATTCCTATAAATTTCTTAAATCATTTGTTAGGATGCCACCAAAATCTAAACAATTCTTAGCTCTAGGTTGGAGTAGTTTCGTTTGTCAGTTATGCGATAATACTTTTATTACTTCCAACATTGGACCTTACCTCTTTGGCTCCTTTGTGGCTTTGCCGCAAGAATGTTGCATATTCTGCTTTCTATACACATTCTGTAGAAATTTTTAAGAAGACTCTCTGGTCTCTTGAAAAAGATTCTCATTCACCTTTATTATTGAGTTGTAAAGTGATGCTTCGTTGATTTTAACATGTCGAATGTAATATCATCGTTGTGGCCAAAATCTCTTAGGAACTCAACGTTGCACCTTAGATCCCTTACTCTGATTACAACTACGATTGTTGTTTCCCTCCCTGTGTTTGACTATGTGAGAATTATCCATTCGGTTGAGACAAGTAATATCCTCCCCTTTAGTCGTTGTACTCTCGAGCATGTTTTCCGCATCTGTTATGAGTTTGCTCAGGAATGCACCACTTACAGTGTTACTACAATTGTTGATTCCTAGGCTAAGATTTAGGGTTATTTACAATTCTTGTCTAAGCACTAGTTGATTAGTTCGAAATATCTCAAATGTCATCTGTTTGAACTCCGACTTCGGATTATTAGTGACAGTATGGTATGAGTTGTCAATTGGATCCATTAGGCAGGTCGAAAGGGCTGATGACGCTTGTTTTAATCTTGTTCGGTATCCTTTGGCCTTCTTAACATTGGCATTCCCAATTACATAGTTGAATAAATACTAAGTGGTACCATATATTGATACTTATACAAGGGTTGCAAGATTTTTTTTCCTTCTAGCTAAATCATTTCCCGATGATAGAAACACTAGTTCCCAAAGTCAATGAGGGTTTACCCATGGTTCTACCTATCGATTTTCATCAAAGAATCTTTTTTATTAGACTTCTCAGAATTGAAGATAGTCGGAGCTAAAATTGTGAATTTAAATTCATAGTTCATGCCTCCAGGCTAATGGGGTGACTATTTTATTATGGAAATAAAATCGTAGAGATAACAGCGGAGCGCTCAAAGCAAGAGCTACAATTCACTACGAGTACACTAGTGTGACATGTTTCAAAATGTACGCATAAGGGTACCTCCTTAAAACAAATTATATGATATAATTCTAACAATTACGGGGAAATAATTTAAATGCGTCAAAAATAGTGGTTCGATGGTCAAGGGATTTCAATCCAAGCATCAATTTGTAACAATCCTTTTACAATGAATTTGAAATATGCATTTGGGCATAAGAGTAACTGCAGAACACATTATGAGAAATTCTAAGAGTTTGATCAATACAAAATGATATAGAAGCTAGACTTCATCACTAATAAAGTTCACCCGAACTCTATTTATCATCACGATCTATATCATCTATATCCCATGTAGGGGTATCTTGCTTCTTGATATCAATGACATCTAGCTCCCTCTAGTCCTGCTCATCTAAGTAGGTATGGTCTCTTTGTAGGACCGATAGTATTTTCTAGGTACCGGTCAATCAATTGGGACGGTATCTCTAGCACTTGGACATAGGGTCCAGTGGGTGGCTCCTTGCTCAAGAGGTACTGCTCTTTAATTTGTCGCATAAACCCAATACAGTCATATATTTTAATTTCATCATAAGGGAACACCTGATATAAAATCTCGATAAGTCTGTCACCCATTGGCGTCACTTCTGTTGTGCTGCTAGGACTATTCTTGGGATGTCCACAACATCATTTGCTCCTGCAAAAATCTCTCAAGCCTCATGGTGTTGGCGTAAGTAGTCCGAGAATTTTATTCTCACTATGTCAAGGATCATAAGTTATCTATCCAATACGAGGCCTATCTCCATGTCCGTCATCTAGTACGCTAAAATCACACCATCATTTTTCATGATTACATAAGGATGGTTGAGACTGAATTAGGATAGTGAGACAGTCCTACTTAGATTAAGTTGGTTGCTCGATATCGGTATTAGTTGCTCCACATTGAATTCGACCGGTGAGGTCTAGTTAATTTAGAAGAAAAGGCTTGATTAGAGGAAAAGTAGATAAGTCCATATTACCATTGTTAACTGAAAGGGGGGGTTCTGGTGAGTTGGTTAAAAGGACTGGATACTTGGTAGGTAGGAAGGGTGTTCGTTTCACGTAATTTCTATACGCGTATCATGGACATTACAAGATCTCTTTCAATCGCTGTCTCTTATGGTCAACGGGTTATCCTTCCAATTGTTTACTCGGTGCTCTAATCAGGTTTATCGTAAACTTCAATTTCATCGAGTTCCACTGTTACAGCCCTATACAAGATTCATCGAGTTCCATATAGCCTTTATTTCGCATGTAAATGTGTCCATAGAGGCGAAACCTATGTTTCAGCTGGTACTTTCAATACTTAGTTGACTTCTTCGTATATCCTTGTATGCTAGTTCTATTCATTTTTAGGGTTCTATTGTTTATCATCCATACTGATTGTCTAATGATGGTTTAAGAAGTCGTATTCCATGGTACTTCTTTAGTTCGAGATATTACGACTAACTTTTTTGCCATGCATCATAATATTCTTGTAATGGTAGTAATGTCATGGTCAATTGAGCTCAAGGTTCGCTTCCACAATGTTGTACTTCTTCCTTCTATCATTGTTGCGTCGTGGTAGATCAATAGTGTGAAAATGATTTATCACGTATAATTGAGCATACTTAAATCTGGTTCTCTCCCTTCGCGTTGTCCTTCTAATTCGTCCATGCAGCGTATATCATAGCATTAACCTATCGTCCTGAAGATAAGGTCTTGATTAGGGTTATTTTGTAAATGTACTAAACAAAATTTAGCTTCCACCGATTCAAAACGCTGTAAGGTTGACTCAGTTCGCCTGAATTTTGAGTCCCATGCAGATACTTTACTTGTATTTCAAACATATGCATATATAGGTTCAAAAATTTTTAATTTGAAGGAAGAAAATGGATCTCAATCTGGAGTAGTTAATTGCATCTTAATCATTTGTCCAGCTCTTCAAGTAGACGACTACATCTAAATTGATCATTTCATTTATTTTGTATAATGTAATTTGATTCAACTATCGTACATAAACACAACCATGATGGTCAACTACTTGCTAAACAATCTACTCAATTTCCATTCGGTTATCCATATTTCTGGTTAAGCATATGACGTCGCTTAAATAGGTATTTTCATTTTTAGTCGGTTGATCCCCTTACAGTTTGGCGATTTTTCATCCGTTGAACAATGGCTATGGAACATCATATTCCGTAATGATTTTTCTCATGAGGTGTCAGATTTTCTTCGCAATACGAAGAGAAATATTCCTAAAATACATAACTCATTCGATTTTGAATTATGAAGATCACTCGTAAGTAGACATGGTCATCCATTCACTTCATCAAGATATCCCCTCATAGGGTAGAGAATTAGTGTATCACTGTGATAATTCTGTAGGAAAAAAAAAGAACTGAAGAAATCTTTAGTGCTCGACTGAGATTATGAGATTTTTCATTGAAACTATGGGATGAGCGACTTTGTCGCATGATCGACTGGTTATCCAGGTGATCAACTCTCTTTTTAATGGTGGTCACTTCTTGAAGTCGTTTGACTGTTTCTATAAGATGATCGTCTTCTCCTCTTTTGCAGGGTTCTTCGACATTTTAGTTTTCATTTGGGTGAATATTATTGTTCCAATCGACCTTTATGTTAGTTGGGCATTTCATATGTACGCGGCGTCCCTCGACGCTGCTCACAATTCGTGGTGAACATCGTAGATTCTTCCTTATTATCTCAAATGTATTTCCACATACTTATTCCTGATTAATTCCCTCCGTGCGTTATCGCACAACATAACTTTGAAATCAAGGAAATATGAATAACTCAATTCAATTGGTCAAATCTCTCGAAAGCGTACCTTAAGTTGCGGCGATGGAGTGGGGTGCTGCGAGGTTCATCCATTTTGAATGAGGAACAAGTTTAATCACAAATGAAAATTTTCCATAATCAAACATAATTCATGATGAGGAACAATAAGTCCATGTTATACAAGAGTCATGAGAATGAACAGATTCAATAAGGAGGTTTCAAAATCTCAAGATATTTACATCAAAGGATATCATGCTCGATCTCAATAGGACGGATCAAATTCAAACGAAAAGATAAACTCCAATCAAATTTTAATAGCTCATTCAAGAGAACAATTAAGAATAAATTGCATGAGCTAAAACAATGAAGTCACGTGATAAGCTTCAAAGATTAAAGACATAGAAGCTGAAGAACATCATGTTTGAGCATAAAAGAATAGCTTTGAACTAAATCTAGGAAACCTCGAATAAAAAAGGTCCTTGGGTAGAGAGCACAAAAAAAACTTAGGCTCTGATACCACTTCTGTCATAGCCCAAAACCGGGCCCATGCGACAGTTACGCATGTTGATAAACATGCTTAAGAGATATTTAACAAAAACATAACTAAACAATGAAAACAACAAATCATTAAGGGCACGAAAGAGTATTTAGGAAACAAAAGTATTCAATCACCAAGTATACGAGACAAATAATGAAACTTGTGATCACATTAGATAATGAATGATATGATTAGCCAAGAAGTTCAATAGAACAAATGGTAAGAGCTAGATACGAGACGACAAGATACAATGGAAAGAGTATAAGGAATTCAAGGAACTAATAGGTATGTTCGAGCATATGAGATAAATCACTACATCGAATCAACATCAGCTCATAATTCAAATAAGAGGGTCGGCTCAATACCAAATCAATAACTCATACTTCAAGAACCGATACATAACCCAACCAATAACCAATCCAAGGGAATCATCAATAAATAACTCAAAGAATATGGAAATCAAAGGGACTCGATGTATGAAGATATAGCTCATGGCTCAATACCCAAAAGAATCAACAGGAATACATGGAAGAAAGGAATAGCATATTGATACAATTTACAAATATAATAACAAATGATATAAGCTTTAACAACTACTCGGAAGAACCCCCACGCAGTAACACCTCCTGCTCCATCACCTGCAACCTGCACATTTAGAAATATGTGGAGGGCTGAGTTCATTGATTGCACTCAGTGGACACATGCTCAAATCATACAATAATATATGTATGTAACGTCAGTATATACACACAGTAAACACAAGAGTTTTAGAGAAATACTTGTGATTTCCAAATAAGATTTTTCCTCACCGGGCATGCCCAACTCATTCATAGTACCAAACATAAATTCTTATCAACATTTATCCAAGTGATACGGGAGTGGCCACTCGCCGTTCACTGTTACCAGTGGCAGTCCCAACTAGCCCAAAAGTGCACTAGGTCCTGCATCATTCGCAGAGGAATACATCGACCCCGATCGTTATACCAAATTTTCCAATATAATACACATGTTATGGTACCAAAGTCATTTTCACTGACGTTATTTTTATCAAAACAAAACAAACATCATGCGTTGATTTGAAAACATTTTTCGAAAAGTGATCATACTTTTGAATTTTATATATAGTAAGAAAGCCCACCTTATGTCAAGTAGGATCAACTGTTATTTAGTTCCACTCGTGGATGCCCCTTTGACGTTCTCGTCGAGTCCTAGAACAAAAATAGTTTCGAGTTACTACGGCATCGATGCATCATTGTAGCGAGTTGCTAACTCTAGAATCAATACTTAGAATACATATAATTATCACTTAATTCAAACATCATAGGATCAACAATAAACCTAAATAAACGAACTCGCATATGAAACGATTCAATTAGATCGGGATTCAAAGACATACACGAGGTGGGTTAACTAGGTTTTACAAAAAGCTAGCAGCTTGGTATGTCGAGAGGAAATGGTGCATTAACCATATTTCCAGTATTCGGATTAGGCTCATTTTCATAAAATTGTAAAGGTTTTGTTGAATCAAAGCCTTAGTTAGTTTGGTCGATCATTGCTGAAATCTAGATAGTCTAGCAACTCTGTGTAAAGTCCTGATTAGAAAATATTTCGAGTTGTAATAGATTAGAAGTACTTGCGGAAGATTGCTGATGATTCATCAATTGAAACGAAGACTTCGGAAATTCTGGATGCTAGGAGCGTTCTCAGCAGTCAAGAAGATTGCTAGAGAAGTCAGCAGACAAAAATGACTGCTAAGGAGATAGCGGTCAAGTGCAGTGCTAAGAAGAATGACTGCTAAGAGATTAGTAGTCATATGCTGAGAAGAAATAATTGCTAGGAGTACTTAGCAATCGGAAGAAAAGAGATAGCAGAATGTTGAAGGAGTCAGCATTCACTATTCACTCAGAAGATTGCTAGAAGTAATAGCAATAAGAAATCAAGACCCAAGTGCTGAAAGCAGACTGCTAGAAGAGCTCAGCAGTTAATAGGTCGAAGTACTTAGCAGAGTGCTCCCAGCATTCTCCGAGAGAATGCTAAGCAAGGAAATATCCAGCAAACTCTTGCTAATACTACCGTTCTAACATAAGGTACACCCAAGGACGAATAGCCTTCCCGAAGTAGGTAAAAAGGCACTGTACCACGTCGGAAAGAACAAAAAAGCAAGTAGCTCTTTTGGACAATGGAGACGTTGTGTCTAACGGGTCTGGAGATTCAAAGTTTGAATCTCCAAATATAAAAGAGAGGTCCAAACAAGAGAGAACCCCCACAACACTTAAACTCCACAACCCACGACTATGACTAACTACTACTCATACGAGAGAAAACTTTTCATGCAAACAAAAAGTGAGAAAGTAGTCGGTTGAATGCACATTAAAGACAAGGAGAATCTTAAGCTCTCAACAGCAAGTGTCAAACATTGAATGTCTGACACTGCATTCAAGTTGAGAATCCTTGACTCTATTCAAGGATCAATCATTGGGATAACTTCCATCCTAGGAAGCATCCAGCAGTCACATCTCTGAAAAGAGATTGACTACGACGGGCTGTTGCCAAAACCCCCAGGAAAGTTCAGGAAAGAACTATCAAGCTTCAATTGCAGTGATGCGGCCAAAAGTTCAATCAAATTAAACTCCTAGCTACACAAGAATAAAATTTGTCAAATCCAGGTCCTTCTTCCCTTCGCCCGCTAGAATACCGAGATACTATAGCAAAATCTTATAGCTAGGCAAAATAGAATCGTCGAGTAGTTTCTATCAACTAGGCAATCAATTTAAACCTATGCTGTTGGGAAAATACTTGTAAATTACCCTTAGGATATTATTGTAAAAGGTTTTGTTGGATCAAACCTTAGTAGACGGTCGATCATTGCTGAACCTTAGCATAGCTTAGCAACTGATGTAATGTCCTGTATAGGTTAAAACATCGTGTTGTAATAGAATAGGCTAATTGAAATATCTCAGCAAACATCGAACAATGCTGAAGGCTGCCCGAATTAAGAATGCTAAGAAAATCAGCATTCGACAAACACATCCTTGACTGCTGAAGATGCTAGCAAATCAAATCAGAGTAGCAGACAAAGCACTCGCTGTGCAAGGAGATCAAAAGCATGCTGAAAGAGATCCAGCATCCCGTACCAGCAGAAGCTCAGCAAACCAAAACAGAAGGATTGCTACACCGCCAATCTCACCAACACGCGATAATTAGCCATGTCAGAAGTAGGACGGAAAAGCCTGTCCGAAAGCAGAAAAATCAGTAAATAGCTACCCGCATTTAAGGAGAAAGATCCGTTGTTTCTAAACGGATCTGTCGACTCAAACTTCAAGATCATAACTATAAAAGGGAAGTCAAAGGAAAATGCAGGAGCTGCTCACTCTCTAACCATAAATTCAATATACGAAAGAATCCAAAAGGCAAAAAGGCAAGAGAGCAGTCCAGTTGAAAGGTACAATCCAGAGATATTCAAAGGCCTTCAACATTCAGAGTGTCTCACTACATCTGACATTCTTCTGAGTGATTCTTGAACTGGTTCAAGAATCTTCAATAATTGGGATCACTTTCCTTTTAAGGAAAGCATCCAGCAGTCAATTTCTTGTGAAGAAATTGATTAAGGCGGGCACTGAAGCCGAGCACACACGATAGTTCGGAGGGAACTCTAAACTCCTCCAAAGTAAGTGGTGAAAGCGAGTTTTATGAAGGTGCGCCCTTGACTCAGCCGGAGCTACACCAGGAAAGTTTGGGGTATCGGAAGATAGCCGTAAAGAAGACAGATCTTCAGAAGGCTGATTGCTTAACAAGAAAGGCAACTCTTTGTACACCGTATACTTTCTAGTAAAATTCTTAGCAATTCGGCTAAGGAGTGGACGTAGATCATTTGATCGAACCACTATAAATTGTGTGTTGTCTTGTTGTTACTGCTTTTCGAGCTATTATGTTTTAAAACCTAGTAACCACGTTACTAGTGTATAACTGAAAAGGTAACCTAAGAAAACCTTAACTAAAATAAAGTTGAAAATAATTTAAATACAAGAAAACGTAATCTATTCCGCTGCACTTCGTGTGTGTACTTTATTGTAACCACGACGACTCTGATCATAAGGGACCAACAAGTGGTATCAGAGTAGGAGGTTGAAAAACCGACTGCTTCTGAGTCGCTTAGGACCTAGATCCTAGTCTTTCCTTGCATCTCTTGTATATTTTGCATAGTTCAGGTAACGACGAAAATTATCCGATGTCTAATCACGCTCTCCCGAAGTACAACAAGGATGGATTTGAAACATGGAAAAAGAAGGCCATGATCCAGCTGCAGAGCATACATCCAGAGATGAGGGACATCCTAACGATTGGACCTATTGAAATCATGAAGGTCAACACCGCACCGCCTGGACCCGCTGCTGGTCAACCCAGACCTGAGATGGTGAGTAAACCTTACGAGGAATGGACTCTTGAAGACAAAAAGAGAGGCCAGCTGGAGTTTATCGCCATGAAGCTAATTATGGAATGTCTACCCCCCTTAATGTCCAACAAAGCTCTAGATTATGACACCGCAAAGGAGATGTGGGATTATGTGTGCGAAGTCTCTCAGGAAACGGAACAGATGAAGCGAAACAAGCTACAAGTCGCTGTGGACAAGTACGAATCCTTCGCCATGATTCCAGGAGAAACCATTCAGGAGATGGAAGAAAGGTTCAACACTATCATCGCAGAACTCAAAAATTTCGGCAAGACATATGACAAAGGGGAAATGAATAACAAAATTATATCCAAGCTTTATCCCAGGAGTGATTGGTTTGTCAAGATGACAAGCATGAGTGAGAAAGATCTCAACAATATGACGACCGCTGAAGTCTTCTCTCAACTTAAGTCACATGAATTCATCATTCAGCAGTCAAAGAAAAACGAAGCTGCTGTTATACATCCAAATCCCACAAGCGTTGGAACTCAAGAAGACGTAGCGTACTTTGTCAAGAAAGATGGAAACAAATGGAAATCTCCGAGGAAACCTTTCTACAATCAAGAAAAGTCTACACCTGCTTCTGCTACATCATCCAAGGAGACTTCATCAACTTCTACAGCTAACGATGAAGATAAGAAAATAGGCGAGCTGGAAGAACAGATGAAAAAGATACAAAAGATGATTCTGGAAGCAAAAGCCGAAAAGGAGGCAAAAGCGAGCATGATGCAGCACCCTACTGAAAAAAGGATAAGAACATGTTTTGAATGCAAGTCTCCTGATCACTTGAAACATGATTGTCCAAAAGTAAGTCCTGGGGAAAGAGAACGTCTGCGTCAGAGATTTGAAAGACGAGCAGTACGAGCTGTAACGAAAGCGTTGCTATCGAGGACAGAAGTTCCAGAAATTCCCGACAACGAAGAGGAATATTATCCCACTGATGAGGAAGAAGAAGCCCTAATGGTCTTTATGGCAAAAATCGTTGAAGATGGTGAACCACTCGCTGATGCTGAGCAATCCTTTGAATCGGCCTTAGTAGTCGACAATCAGGAGGTAACACTTACAACGAATACTTTATGCTCAGCACATATATCTAAATCAGAGGATTCCTTCCTAGATTCTGAGGAAGATTATCTTACTAAACTCTCTTTAGAACTTTCTAAGGTATACACCTTGAAAGATGCTATTGTGAAAGATAATTCCTCGCTCAAACAAAAAATCCTAAGTCTGACCAATGAAGTCGGAAGACTAAGGTGTGATAGTGAGGAACTATCAAGACTTAGAACTGAATCTTCTGAACTCCTTGAAAGTTTTAAGAATCTTGAAAGGGAGAATACGTTGTTGAAAAACAAAGCCAATGAGAAGTGTGTCTGCGCATAC
>JAPKLW010001102.1:221779-261960 GCA_026898455.1 Plectranthus barbatus
TGGGTAAACGCTATGCAAGAGGAGCTTGCTGAATTTTCTCGCAACCACGTATGGGATCTGGTGGATAGACCACAGCACCAGAATGTCATAGGCACCAAATGGGTCTTCAAGAACAAGAAGAATGAATCAGGCTTGGTGGTGAGAAATAAAGCACGCCTTGTAGCCAAAGGGTACAAACAATGTGAAGGCATCGACTACGATGAGACATTTGCGCCAGTAGCAAGACTGGAAGCAATCAGATTATTTCTCGCTTATGCAGCGCATCATGAATTCTCGGTCATGCAAATGGACGTTAAAAGTGCATTCCTAAATGGGGAACTCAAGGAAGAAGTCTATGTTGAGCAGCCTCCAGGTTTTGAGAATGGAAATCAGGTCTATAAACTAAGAAAAGCCTTGTATGGACTAAAGCAAGCACCTCGAGCTTGGTATGGAACTTTATCTAAGTTTCTACTCGACAATGGCTTCAAAAAGGGAAGGATTGATCAAACACTGTTTCGAATTAAGGACGAAGGAAGCATTCTACTCGTACAAATCTATGTTGATGACATCATCTTTGGCTCAAAGAATCAAGCTCTCTGTGACAAATTCTCAAAGCTAATGATGAGTAATTTTCAAATGAGTATGATGGGAAGAATGTCCTATTTTCTCGGACTTCAAGTTCACCAATCAAGTGAAGGAATTTTCATTCATCAAAAGAAAATACGCGAGATCTCATTGCTAAATACTGTCCAGGGAAATCCAAGAGCTTAAGGATCCCCATCAGCAATGCGTGTTTAGCAGATCTTGAAAAAGATGGAGATGCAGTCAATCCTACCTTATATCGAGGAATCATCGGATCTCTGCTATATCTTACTGCAAGCAGACCCGATATATCATATGTTGTAGGACTATGTGCCATATATCAATCTCAACCAAACAAGACACATCTTGATACAGCAAAGCGAATCATCTGTTACTTAAAATGCACAGAAGGCTTAGGGATTTGGTATCCAAGAGCCGACAGTCTAGCTCTAAGTGGTTATTCAGATTCTGATTTTGGAGGATGCAAAATCGACAGAAAAAGCACCAGTGGTACATGTCAATTCCTTGGTCACAAATTGATTAGCTGGTTCAGTAAAAAGCAACACTCGGTAGCAACCTCAACCACCGAAGCAGAGTATGTAGCGGCTGCTAGTTGCTGTCAGCAAATTCTGTGGATCCGACAACAACTCCAAGATTATGACATCTCACCTGAATGCGTGCCAATCTATTGTGACAACAATAGTGCTATGTGCATCACAAAGAATCCAGTACATCATTCCAGGACAAAACACATTGACATCCGACATCATTTTATTCGTGATCATCAAGAAAAGAAGGATATTGATATTCAGCAAATATGTACTGAGGATCAAATAGCAGATTTCTTCACTAAGCCCCTTGCAGAGGTAAGATTCAAAGAATTATGCATCAAATTGGGTATGATGGAACTAGATATTGTTGTGGATGAATGAGATATTACTCTCATTCTTTCTCGTTTTCTTGGATTTTCTTATGCTACTTCCAACATTTATGGAAAACTCTATGAAGTATGCCAGACCAATGACGAAATGACGGATATGTCTCTATCAATGCTTAGGAGATAAGTTGATTCCACTCAGCAAGCTATGAAAAATGAAGATGACATCTATACTCTGTATCGAAAGACAAACATCAAGAGAACGAAATATTCATACATTCATCTTCAAAAGAGGAACATGTCCTCATTACAAAAGGAAGAGACGGCACCTTCGGCCAAAATACAAAAGGAAATACAAGATTTATTATGAAGTTCATCTAGAAAGGCGACACAAACTTATAGGGATAGAAATCAGCCCCTTGAAGGTTGGATGGACCGTCAGCGATCTCTGGAAAGTACTTCTCCATCAACCAGCTGAGCTGCATCCCATTCCGCAGAGGCACGAACGGATGGAGCTTGACAGCTTCCCAGACATTCTTGAAAACGTATCCGGCCCAGTCAACGGAAGCAGCATCGTCCATGGCCATCATCACCTGCCAAACAGGTCTTGAGAAACAGAGGTCATAAGGTTCCTCTCCAAGAAGGATTTCATGGGCAATGCGAAACAGGACCCAATATGGTGTCCTAAGACCCGAAGCAGGAATGTCAGGGCTGAAATCAAAACGAGGAGAATGACGCCACTTCTCCCATGCCAGCCATTCTGGAGCCACTTCCTCTGAAAGATAGTCCTCCACAGACAACGGACCTCGAGGAAGCCCAAAATCAACCGCAAAGGTGTCAGGGGTCCAATGAACAAGCTTGTTATGGAACACCCCATAGATTGAGCCTGGACCAACATGGCACTCACTAAGGAAATCCCTCAACACTTCCTCCTGGAAACGGTGAGGAGTAGCACACAGAAATTGCGAAAGACCTCCCCACTGCAACGTAGATATGACCTTCACCGCCACATCACACTCATCTATGTAGTATCTATCTAGACCCGGCTCATCAAGGATCAGGTTACGTCGGATATCTATGACTCGAGGAAGAGATTCCATGACTGAAGAAAAGGACTCGATTTTCTTGAATAAGAAGAAGATTAAAAGAGTGAATCAGGAAAGAAGGAAAGATGAGATGTTTGGATAATCTCAAACTCCGGTATTTAAAGAGGATTTCTCATTTATGACGAGAAGAAAGAGAAAAATATGTCTGAAGATCGCAATGATTCATCCCTTGGAATACGAAATGTCGCCAATAAAGGAATCGACGTGTATGCATGGGAAGTCAAATCATTTTTTCCAGCAATAGGGAGCAAAGAGTATTGAAAAGTTTGAGGATCGCATCATCATATTTTTATCTTAAGCTCTCTTTGACTCAGCAGTTCTTCGGAAGTTGCTGAAAATCAGAATGCTGAAAGGGATCATCTTCTATCAGCATCCTTGAACGGATGCTAAGCAGTAACATATCCCAAATCGAGGCGGGATGACTCAAAATTCAAACTTGATGGGACCCGATCAGGCGTAAATAATGCTTGCAAACGGCGGCACCAACTGAGGAGATACCACGTTAGAAACATTTGAGTGTGTCTCGGAGCATGGGAAGCCATATGAAAAGATGCGTTTATTCTGAACCGTCGATCTAACATTTCGCAGATTTTCCCTCAGCCGTTAGATCTCACATTCAAATTAACCCTACCTTCGCTCTGATCACTATTCATTTTCTTCTCATCGTTCTGAAATCAAAAAATTCCCAAACCAAAAATCTCCATAAAATTTGAAATTACTCCAGACTTTCCCTCGCAGACATGGCTACAGACTCCCTAGCCTCATCTTCCCAGAAATCTACTAGTCAGGACCATCGCCCCGAATCCAATGAACCTCGTCCATTCAATTTTCCACCAAATTCTGAAGAACCCCTTCATATGCGACATACACCAGGGTTCACTGGGATCCTAAAGAAGGAAGATATTGATGATTCTATATCATATGGTCAGCTTGTCATGATGGCAAAGAAGAAATCCCTAGCCGACCACTCAAAGGAACAGAGGCGTCTGGCTCAAATCATGAAAGATAGGATCATGTACAAACGTCTTGCTGCTGAACATATTCCGGATTGGATAATGGATATCCTCGAGAGCGAACAGGTAACTCAATACTTATCCGCTGAACCCATGCATTTTCATTCGCATATGGTTTCTGAATTTTATGCCAGAGCAGTCATGAGTAAAGATGGAAAATCTTTTAAGACTTGTGTTTATGGAAGTATCATTGAAGTAAGTGCCAAAATTCTTGCTAAAACTTTTCATCTTCGGAATGAGGGGGAACGTATATCTCAGTACAAGGTAACTGATTATGATGAGATGGAAAGACGTTGGAATTCTTGGAAGAAGCCTGGAGTACTGAAGGATAGGAAAGGTCATGTGATTACCTTCCGGGCTGCCACACCCATTAACTCCTTAAAGGATGAATTTAAAATTCTAGCCGAATTGGTGATCAAGATGTTCTAATGCGACGCCGGATCATATTCTGAACTTTCTGCTAAGAAATATGCAGTAATGATGGCTCTCACAGAAAAAGTGAAGGGAAATTGGGCTGAGTACTTCTTCGAACGATGGGCAGAACATGCCAAGAAGAACGATCACATGTCTGTGGATGGAACCTTTTCCTCAAATGTTAATTTTGGATTGACAATAAGCAAGTTTCTGGAATTGGTCATGCATTCAACGAAAATTGATCAAGAAGTAAAGTTGCTCTCCACTGATTTCATTCCAGTCACACGAAAAGCAGCCAATCCCCTTGATTACAAGAAACCAAGAAGGCTGACCGGTAAATCTAATGTGGATGCGGACAAACCTACTTCAGATGAGGAAGCAGACGAGCGTTCCTTGGGCGAACAAGTACTGCAGATAGCAACGCCTATCTCTGCTGAGGAGATGGCAGCATTAACTCAGAACGCTGAAACAGAGCAATGTTTCAAGCAGCTTGATGATATTGTAGCTCTTGGAGAAATACCAACCGAACAGATTGAGGAAATTATGGACCAAAAGGCCGCCCTTCAGCAGCCACTAGTAATCGGTCAACTTGTTGTTCCAATTTCTTCTGAACAACAAAAGGATATTGTTCCCACCAGGAACAGAAGGTCTGGTCGTCAGCGTCTACGCAAAGTTGCTGAGTTAGCCACTGTCCCGACCTCAAAAGTGCCTGACTCTCCACTATCATCCAAGAGTTATGAAGAACGCTTGCAAGGCATACGTGAAAACAAACGAAAGCGTGAAGAAAAGAAGAAGGCACAGGAACAAAAGGAATATAGAAAGGAGAGGGATAGAATCACATTCGAAGGAAGGGACCTAAACTTTGAAAGAATAAAAAGATCTCATCTAGAACGAGAAAGTCAAAAGGAGAATACTGATCTCGCACCCGATAAAGAAGCTGCTGAGGATTCAAGCAGAGCAGCAAAGAAAGGGAAGACGAAAATAGACTCTACTTTGACCGAAAAGGACATGGATAATCTTACAAAGACTACAACTGCAGCAGACGGCATGACTGATAAAGAGCTAAATATGCTGATTCAATCTGGCGCTTTTGAAGCTACGGAACATTCCAAAGGCAAATCGGTCCAATTTCGTGAACCAATTGCTTCATCTTTTCAAGACAGTAGCTCAGAGGAGAACGAAACACGACCAGAGACAACTGACATACATTGCAAAGATATGGATACAGGACCATCGGCAATATCTAAGGAAAGCGCAGATACAAACATGTCTACTGCAGAGCTGGTTGTTAAGGAAACAACTGAGGATCCTGAATCTGGAACCTCCATTGCCAAAGAATCCTCCGATACGGAAAATATTATTGGATCTGCGAAAGAACCACCAACTGAAGCCATAGGTCATACAAATGGTGAAGAATCCACAGTAGTTGAAATCCTTATGGAAGAAACCATTGAAGAAACAGAGAAAACCTCTACTGAAGCTGACAACTCTGTGAAACCAATCATTGAAGAATCGAATGCAACCGATGAAGTTATGGCAGATACTGCTGAAGAAGTCCTCGTTGCTGAGGAAACGACAACCGCTGCTGATAACATCGATCAAGCAGAAGATACAATGGAACTAGAAGTCTCCTCTGCTGGATATCTGGACGAATCCACCTGTTCATCAGAATCTGATTCTGAGGGGGAATCTGCCGAAGTGTTTGATGCCAAAAACCTTCGAAAATACCCCACTTTACGAAATGAACAACTACGGATCCCTTTTGATGGTTTACCTGGCAAACTTTTTCGCTCATGAAGAATAGCACAATGGTGTGCTGCTGTCTCAGTTAATGAAGATATGAATGCTGATCTCAGAGATTGGAGTGAAGAGATCTTAGCCTTCGTAGAGCAAGAAGTAAATAGGGACATCGCAGGTGTCTTTTCTGGTGTGATTCATGAAGAAACAGAGGAAGGAAGAGTGCTCGGTACTCAATTTCGACGATGGAAGACTTATGACTACATCATGCATGAACTCTGTTTTGAGGAAAGAATGATTGTTATCGCTAGAAAAGGTTTTAACTTCTGGCGTTTCGAAGAAACATGGGCAAATGAGTGGATGGACCAGCCTTCCTGCACAAGACAATATACTGATCAACAAGTACATGCTCGATTGCAAGCCATCCGAGCTCACAGGAAGTTTCTTCCATCTCAGACCCTGCCCAGATCACAGTTTGCGCCAGATAAGAAGTCCTTGGCGCACATGGCACTAACCAACCGACAAAGGGCTGCAATGGTTGCCTATCAGAAGCGGAAAGCTGCTTATGAGGAGAAAGTGCGGGTTAGAAATCTTGAACTAGCCGCGCTCGAAGAAGAAAAGGAGATGGAGGCCAGACGACAGGACTACCTCAAAATTATCAACTTTCAGAAAGGATATAGTGGAATCGCAACTTCATCTCATGTCTCTGAACCTCAAGGTTCTGATTCAACTCTCGGTCAGAATATAATGAGTGAGTCCATGGAAGTAGATACCAATGTGGTTCTTGACGTTGCCGCACAAAGAGTTGACGCAGCAACACAAGTTTCTGAAATTGGTACAGTGGAAAGCGAAGATGGTGAAGCTACTACATTAGCAGGCAGTACTGAAATAGTTATCTCTGACAAACCCATTGACGCTGAACCAGTCCAAGTAAGCTTCCAATCTCTTGTCAACATTCTTCACAACGCCCTGCATCAACGCGATATCCAGCAAGCCGAGATTCAATGAAGAAGTCCTGAAAGAAGTTGCTGATGTCCGCGGCGCAATCTCTGGCGTGAAAACCTCTGTCTCAGAAGTTCAGCAACAAGTTGGACAAGTCACTACCAAAATGTGATGACTCTCCACGACAATCTTGACGCCCACAAGTCTTTCACCACCTCTGTTTTGGATGCTCTCAAAGAGGGGGAAGAAAGAAGGATTGCTGAACAAGCAAGGATAAAAGCAGAGGAAGCCGAGCTGACGCTGAAAGAAAAAGAATTTGAACAAACAATGATGGAACGAAGAATGAAGCTAGCAGAACAACAAAGAGAAGACCAACAGGCACGAATTGAACAGATGGAGAAACTAATGGCCATGACGATGAAGAAAGTTGAATCTCTTGAGAAGCCAAAACCTCCACCAGATGCTCAGAATTAAGGTCATTCTCTAAACTTTTTTGGTTTTCATCATTTTTTTTCTCTGAATTCTGTTTTCCAAGTATGAACAATAGTTGATATACACTCTCTGTGTACTCAACGGAAGATATTTAAATGGTTGCTGAATGTTTTGCTTGCAATTTTGTTTTTAATTTCTAAGCTAAGTCTCAGCAATCCTTTATAAGCTTTGATCGCACCAAAAAGGGGGAAATTGTTGGGAAAATACTTGTAAATTACCCTTAGGATATTATTGTAAAAGGTTTTGTTGGATCAAACCTTAGTAGACGGTCGATCATTGTTGAACCTTAGCATAGCTTAGCAACTGATGTAATGTCCTGTATAGGTTAAAACATCGTGTTGTAATAGAATAGGCTAATTGAAATATCTCAGCAAACATCGAACAATGCTGAAGGCTGCCCGAATTAAGAATGCTAAGAAAATCAGCATTCGACAAACACATCCTTGACTGCTGAAGATGCTAGCAAATCAAATCAGAGTAGCAGACAAAGCACTCGCTGTGCAAGGAGATCAAAAGCATGCTGAAAGAGATCCAGCATCCCGTACCAGCAGAAGCTCAGCAAAGCAAAACAGAAGGACTGCTACACCGCCAATCTGACCAACACGCGACAATTAGCCATGTCAGAAGTAGAACGGAGAAGCCTGTCTGAAAGCAGAAAAATCAGTAAATAGCTACCCGCATTTAAGGAGAAAGATCCGTTGTGTCTAAACGGATCTGTCGACTCAAACTTCAAGATCATAACTATAAAAGGGAAGTCAAAGGAAAATGCAGGAGCTGCTCACTCTCTAACCATAAATTCAATATACGA
This sequence comes from Plectranthus barbatus, assembly GCA_026898455.1. Lineage (NCBI taxonomy): Eukaryota > Viridiplantae > Streptophyta > Magnoliopsida > Lamiales > Lamiaceae > Plectranthus > Plectranthus barbatus. Next base: position 229,730 of record JAPKLW010001102.1, read on the forward strand.
AAGAATCCAAAAAGCAAAAAGGCAAGAGAGCAGTCCAGTTGAAAGGTACAATCCAGAGATATTCAAAGGCCTTCAACATTCAGAGTGTCTCACTACATCTGACATTCTTCTGAGTGATTCTTGAACTGGTTCAAGAATCTTCAATCATTGGGATCACTTTCCTTTTAAGAAAAGCATCCAGCAGTCAATTTCTTGTGAAGAAATTGATTAAGGCGGGCACTGAAGCCGAGCACACACGATAGTTCGGAGGGAACTCTAAACTCCTCCAAAGTAAGTGGTGAAAGCGAGTTTTACGAAGGTGCGCCCTTGACTCAGCCGGAGCTACACCAGGAAAGTTTGGGGTATCGAAAGATAGCCGTAAAGCAGACAAATCTTCAGAAGGCTGATTGCTTAACAGGAAAGGCAACTCTTTGTACACCGTATACTTTCTAGTAAAATTCTTAGCGATTCGGCTAAGGAGTGGACGTAGATCATTTGATCGAACCACTATAAATTGTGTGTTGTCTTGTTGTTACTGCTTTTCGAGCTATTATATTTTAAAACCTAGTAACCACGTTACTAGTGTATAACTGAAAAGGTAACCTAAGAAAACCTTAACTAAAATAAAGTTGAAAATAATTTAAATACAAGAAAACGTAATCTATTCCGCTGCACTTCGTGTGTGTACTTTATTGTAACCACGACGACTCTGATCATAAGGGACCAACATATGCTAACAACTTATAACAAACAATCCATTAAACTACAATCAACTTTCAATCAATTCTTTCCACAAATCGGTAAACCAAGACAATCAAATACTCAAATTAGGAAGATAGGATGTTGAAATGAATATAGATGCAATCCAATTAGGTTAATCATTGATATAAACACATTTTAATCCCTAGGAGATTGAGCAATCGACCCTACACTCATTAACCCCTTGTCACGGCGAGCTAACGGTTGATGATACTAAGACTTGCAAACAGTCACGTTATTAAGCCCTAGACCACTCCAAATAGATCGTCAATTATTGCCCTACGACCTAGCACCGCACATGGATTGGAAATAAAATCGTATGAATCTACACTATTCACGACGATTCCGCCCGCGTGTTGGCTGCAGCGTTCACGTCAACTACCTCCTAAGTTGGCTATTACCTACACCTAAGAGGTAAGGAACAAGTTCTAGTGCAATTCAAGCTCTCAAAGGAAAGTAAACAAACAATTATCAAACCTAATCTTCATGCATCCTTATTCAAATCAACATCCAAATTGAATTAGAACATCATACCTCTCAATTGTAACAATACAAAGTTGAAATCAAATACATCCATTACAATTGACAAGTAGAGATTGGAATCTTCCCCAATTGGATTTGTATGTCTTGATCTACCCCCTTGAATCTTCAATTCTCCTCCAAGGATTGATGAATTAAGCTCCTTGATACTCTAGGATTGAGATGAAATCGTGATGGAAATTGGAATCTAGGGAAACTCCTAACTAGATCTAATGAAAAATGACAAAAAGCTCTCTAAATAACTGAATTTCCCCCTTATATAGACAAGCAAACAGGGCCTCGGATCGCCCGATCGAAGTATGGCTCGCCCGGTCAAAGCTGGAAACCGCCAAAATGCTGGAAAAACCCGGCCAGGCTCGACCGAGCCACCTGTCCGTTGGCTTGGCTCGGCCGGTCCAAATTGGCTCGGCCGGTCGAGCCCTCTGTCCGGCCTCGCTCGGCCGGTCCTGCTCCGCTCGGCCGGTCGAGCTCTCTGTCCAGCTTGGCTCGGCCGGTCCTGCTCTGCTCGGCCGGTCGACGCCTCCAAACTCCAAACACGTGCGATTTTCCTCCAAAACTCCACCAAAAATGCTCGTTTATGCCCAAAACCTATCCTACAACATTCAAAACACAAAAACACGAAAACACATCCAAAATACGACAAAAACATATGATACGGAAGTAAAATATCCACAAACAAGCATGCGCACACATCGAAATATGGGTCATTTTACGCACGTATCATAATCCCCCAAACTTAAACCTTTGATTGTCCTCAATCAAAACAAAGTAAAGCTATTAATCTACCTCATGCAATACCTCATAGCTCATCAAAGTTATCTTAGCATGTTCAAGTAAAACGAGATTATCACCTAACTTTGTAACAAGGTTAATGCTAAGGACATGAACCACTCATCAAAAATGGATACAAGAAACGAAAGCACTCCCTCACGTGTTTAGGGATGATGAGATTCACTCAATCACAAGATATCGAGCTCGATTTCCATATGCTTGCATCCATTCTCACCACTATACTACAACGAGTTAGTTTCTAGAATCAAAAAGGTCTTTTCACGAGTTGTAATGTGGCTAACTAAAAGGTGGGTGGTTTTGGGCCAAAGTGACTAAACTTCTCAATTTCCCAAAACCCCCAAACTTATTCTTTTCGAACCACTTCAAACCCCGAGGCATATTCATTTCACAATAATTTTTTTTCTTTTCTTTTCTTTTTCATCATTTTTCAAACCCGGCCAAAATACTGGAAAAACCCGACCAGGCTCGACCGAGCCACCTGTCTGTTTGCTTGGCTCGGCCGGTCCAAATTGGCTCAGCCGGTCGAGCCCTCTGTCCGGCCTCGCTCGGCCGGTCGAGCTCTCTGTCCAGCTTGGCTCGGCCGGTCCTGCTCTGCTCGGCCAGTCGACGCCTCCAAACTCCAAACACGTGCGATTTTCCTCCAAAACTCCACCAAAAATGTTCGTTTATGCCCAAAACCTATCCTACAACATTCAAAACACAAAAACACGAAAACACAACCAAAATACGACAAAAACATATGATACGGGAGTAAAATAGCCACAAACAAGCATGCACACACATCAAAATATGGGTCATTTTACGCACGTATCATGCAGCAAGGTTAAGTTTTATGAAGGTGCGCCCTTGACTTAGTCGCGGCTGCCGACCGAAAGCTCCAAGTAGGATAGCTTTGTAGTGGCTGGCTCGAAAGCTCACCACCTGCTACAAGAGACAGACGATTCCTTGTACTTGAACATATCTTTTTAGTGGATTCTCAGTGTTCGACTGAGGAGTGGTCGTAGATCTTTGAGGATCGAACCACTATAAACCTTGTGTTATTTATTACTGTTTTATTGTTTCTGCGTGTTGATTTAAAACCTAGCAACCTCAAGTTGCTAGAGTATCTCTGAAACAATCTTAACACCTACGTCGAGCTAAACATTTGTGAAAGAAAACTAAGTGCAAGATACTTAAACATTCCGCAGCATTTATTAAGTTAGTCTTCCGTTGCTTTAACAACGACACTGATCAGGGACCAACATTAGGGGACATATATATGGAGAGAATTAGGCATAATCATATACCAATAGTCGCAGCGAACTCTTTAATTAGGCATCCGTACATAATTTTCAGGTTTGAAATCAAAATGTTCGCCAATTTATCACGGGTATCACCTAAGTCGTTAGGGGCAGAAATTAATCCATAAACTCCCTAACCTTTATTAATTATTGTAGTAATGTTCTTAAATAATCAGACCTGCGGGGTCACGATTTATGTGGTGCCGAACATACTATGCATGATAATGAACATGAAGAAATGCAACTATTAATGCTCTCATTCCATATCACCTAACGCAACCAAATTTTTATCGAGACACTCTAAACATGCATATTAAGGTAAGAAATATGTCTCAAGGTATTTAGGTTTGGTTTGGTAGGTCATCGAGTAAAAACACGAATTGGTTAAAAGTTGCCCCAAATTGCATTTTCTGTACTTCGACAAATTAGCAATATTTTGGCTGAAATGAGACCATTTTGTAAAATACTTTAAAAATACAAGTAGAATGATTTTGGACTTCTACCTTTTTAGTAACAACTAGAAACTTCAAGTAATGACACCATGTAATTAGATTTTACCAAAAGACATCCAAACATTCATGACGACTATAATTTCATGATTAAAAACAGAGCTCACCCGAAACAGAGCTAAACAATGCGTGATTTTTAATAAAATCATGTACAGAGATATGGACTTGATATTTTGTAGGAATGCTCTTATACATGTCTAGTTTCCTAGGAAAAATCCATGAAGGCTAAATTGATGGAGAAATATGTTTCCAAGATATATCTTTACACTTCGACACAGATTTGACACATGAATTTTAAATGCACATAATTTTTTATGCACAACTCCGATTAATGCTCATGACCTATCAAAACGCTCCTAAAACAATGTAGTTTCTGAATTTTTCAAGTTTCATGATTTAATTAGGTCGGATAAATGTCTGAAAACTGAATAATGTCAACGGACTGAATGCTGTCAAAAAGAGATATGGTATTTAGCATGAATGGCATGAGTTCTATTGCATCCCTAGCCTCTCAAACATCAATGCATCACTTCAATACACATTTTCAGAGATTAAACACATGTAAAAGAGGTATATTGATCAAGTTATACCTAGGTTTTCAACCATGAAGCAATATGCTAGCAGCAAATCATCAATACCACAACAAAATCACCACCAAATCAACACCAACCACTCCAATCTCCACCAACAAGCCCTTATTCCATCTAAAACTAAAATACAAGTTACTATATCGTATCTATACTCAAAACCTACACATATTAGACCAATAACATAAAAGAAAGGAAGTAGGGAGTGAGGGAAACACATACATTAGGTGCTGAAAATTTTCAGCACAAAGAGGAAAAAGGGTCAACGAATTTCGGGCCTCATCTTGGCTTCAATCTTCGATTTCCTTGTTTAATCAACCTTGGTGATGCTAATTTCTCCCTTATTGAAGAGAGGAGGGACTGTTATGGGTTGGTGATTTTAGGAATTTGGGGAAAAAGAAATTTAGCCGGATAGTCTTGTAGAAGGAAACGAGGAGATCAATTTCGTTCTTTGAATAGACAAAAATTATTGGTGAAAGAGGGATTCTCAAGCTTTAGGAGCTGCATCCACTCTTCAATGGTGGAAGGAGAAAAACGAATGGAAGAGGGAGAAGCAGCAAGATGTGTCGTGGGTTTGGGGAAAAAGAAGGAAGGGAGGGCTTTTTTTTTAATTAACTTCTCTTTTTTTTTTATTCTTATTTTAAATAAATTTAAATATTTAATACACACAATGTAGTATTATGTAATTAAATTCATACTCCCCAATCATATGTATATATATAAATATATATACACAAAAGAGAAAATATAATTATACTCCAATTACTTTGATTTCATGTTCCCAAATAATATAATTCATGGATTAAAACACCTCAAATAAATTTATAATAAATTTTTTATTTGTTCCGCCAATATTTAAATTCGAGATTTATCTCTCCCAATCACAAGGTATTCAACCCCTAATCTTCAATCTCTCAAATCAAGTTTAATTAAATAATCGTATGATAAAGAAATATTATTTCTCATTCGAGAATGATGCAGGCTCAACTCTGAACTCAATTAAATATAAGTGAAGTATTTAAATTATAATACTTACTCAATCTTAATCATTAAGGTCAAACTAGACATAAATATTAGTTTATGAGATTCCTACGGAGTTGCCTCGAAATAAATATGTAAGCTGGGAAAATCATATTATTAAATTTTGATTCTAAGGCTCTAGATAACCTTCTACAAATTAAAGCGGCACTGCGCGTTCAACTAATTAAAATAAAAATAAAACTAAATTAATAGTTAAAGAGAGCGATGAAATTTTTACGGGTGTTACATGGTAAGTCCAATTTATAGGCATTATCATTCACTCTCTCTAAGACTTGAAATGGACCATCCCCTCGAGGTAACAATTTTGATTGGTGTTGCAATGGAAATCTCTCCTTTCACATATGCAACCACACCCAATCTCCAGGCTCAAACACTACCTTCTTGCGTCCTTTACTTGATTTTTTTGCATACTGCTCCGTGCGACGCTCTATGTTAAGCCTTACTTTCTCATGGATCTGCTTCACAAAATCAGCCTTTTTCTGGTCATCAAGGTTAGTATACTCTTGGACAGGTAATGGAGATAAATCTAATGGAGTCAAAGGATTAAAACCACACACAATTTCAAAAGGTGAAAATTGAGTAGCAGAATGAACAGCACGATTATAAGCAAACTCAACATGTGGCAAACATTCTTCCCATGACTTAATATTCTTCTTAATCACAGCTCTCAATAAAGTAGACAAAGTCCTATTAACTACTTCAGTTTGACCATCAGTTTGGGGATGACAAGGAGTAGAAAACAAGAGTTTAGTACCTAACTTACACCACAAAGTCTTCCAAAAATAGCTCAAGAACTTAGCATCTCTATCAGAAACAATGGTCCTAGGGAAGCCATGCAATCTCACAATCTCTTTAAGAACAAATCAACAATATGAGATGCATCATCAGACTTATGACATGGAATAAAATGTGTCATCTTAGAAAACCTATCAACCACCACAAAGATAGAATCACTCCCACGCCTAGTTCGTGGCAATCCCAACACAAAATCCATAGAAATATAGGTCCAAGGTGTAACAGGAATAGGCAATGGAGTGTACAAACCATGAGAATTGGACCTAGACTTAGCTTGGTTGCAAGTAATACACCTTCCACAAATTCTCTCAACATCACGTTTCATGTGTGGCCAAAAGAAATGATCATGCAAAATAGCTAAAGTCTTAGCAACACCAAACTGTCCCATCAAACCTCCCCCATGAGACTCCAACAGCAATAACTCACGTAAAGAACATCTAGGAATACACAACTTATTTCTTCTAAATAAATAGTCATCATGCCTAAAATATTCTCCATGAGCAGAAGTCTCACATGCAGCATATGTATCACCAAAATCAATATCTGAGACATACAAGCTTTTAATGCACTCAAAACCAAGTAACTAAGCATCTAAAGTAGAGATTGAGGCATACCTCCTGGACAATGCATCAGCCACCATATTTTCTTTACCTTGTTTATACTTGATGACATATGGAAACGTCTCAATAAACTCCATCCAACGTGCATGCCTCTTATTCCACTTGTGCTGACTCTTCAAATGCTTCAAAGACTCATGATCGGTGTGAATTATGAATTCCTTAGCCCACAAATAATGCTGCCACGTTTTTAAGGCCCTCACCAATTCATACAACTCCTTATCGTACGTAGGATAGCTCAAAGTTGCTCCATTCAGCTTCTCACTAAAGTACGCTATGGGCCTCCTCTCCAGCATCAACATTGCACCAATACCAACTCCTGAAGCATCACATTCAATCTCAAAAGTTTTAGAAAAGTTAGGGAGAGATAGTACTGGGGCATGTGTCAATTTGTATTTCAACAATTCGAATGCTTTCTCCTGCTCGTCTTCCCATTTAAACCCCACATTTTTTTTATTATCGCAGTCAATGGGGCTTCGATGTTGCTAAAGTGTGGCACGAACCTCCTATAGAAACTTGCTAGGCCATGAAAACTCCGAACATCTCCAATGTTCTTAGGATGTGGCCAATCTTGTATAGATCTAATCTTCTCCTCATCAACCTGTACACCATCTGTACTAACAACAAAACCAAGAAACACAAGCTTGTCCGTGCAGAAGATGCACTTTTTCATGTTAGCATACAACTTCTCTCTACGTAGTACATCTAAAACAGATCTCTAATGCTCCACATGCTCATTATGACTCTTGCTATAGATTAAGATATCATCAAAGTAGACAACTGCGAATCTGCCTATAAAAGCACGTAAAACATGGTTCATAAGGCGCATAAATGTGCTAGGAGCATTAGTCAATCCAAAAGGCATAACTAACCACTCATACAAACCAAGTTTTGTCTTAAAAGCAGTTTCCCACTCATCCCCCTCTTTAATCCTAATCAGATGATACCCACTCTTAAAATCAATTTTTGAAAACACACAAGAGCCATGCAATCATCTAGCATATCATCTAAACGGGGAATAGGATGTCGATACTTTACTGTAATGTTGTTTATGGCTCGGCAATCGCAGCACATCCTCATGGTTGAGTCCTTATTGGGTACTAGTAGAACAGGAACCGCACAAGGACTCAAACTTTCTCTCACATGCCCTTTTGCTAGCAACTCGCCAATCTGGCTCTCCAACTCCTTTGTCTCCTCCGGATTGGTTTGGTAGGCTGGCCTATTTGGCAGTGTGGCGTTGGGCACGAAATCAATCTGATGTTCAATCCCTCGAATCGGTGGCAATCCAGCTGGTGTCTCATCGGGAAATACATCATCAAAGTCCTGCAAAAGAGAGTAAACAGAAGGGGGTAGAGAATCTAGAGTGTTAGTTAAAACCAAGCTCTCCTTTTAGATCAACACCGCCATCAACTTCTCCTGCACTGCCCATTTTATATCACTAGCCTTAGCTAGAAATGATTGGTGTACCACCCCTTTCTCCTTATTATCCCCGTCTTGGACCACCACACCTCTCTCCTTATTCTCCAACTCAAACTCCTTCTGCAGCAACACTTGATCCTCATACACTTGTTCAGGAGTAAGAGGAACAAGTGAAAACTTTTTCTGATTGTACTCGAAGGAATACTTGTTCGTGAAGCCATCATGCTTCACTCGCCTATCAAACTGTCATGGCCGCCCCAACAAAATATGGCTCGCATGCATTGGAACTACATCACATAAGACCTCATCCTCATACTTCCCAATGCGAAATGGCACTTTCACTTGCTTCACCGCCTTGATGACTCCAGTCTCATTCAGCCACTGCAACTTATATGGCTTTGGGTGTTTGACCATCGGTAGTCCCAACTTCCTCACAATAGACTGACTAGCAACATTGGTGCAACTCCCACCATCTATGATCATACTGCACACCTTACCCTTAATATGACATCTAGTGTGGAAAATATTTTCTCGCTGCTCCACATCATCCACTGCAGTCTGGACATTTAAGCAACGCCTCATAACAAAATTAAGCGTTGCAGGCACTTCTATCTCTTCTTCATCCTCATTATCATCAGGATCTTCTAATTCAAGCATCTCCGGATCAACACTTTCATTCTCCTCATCCGTCACCACTTCCCCATCATCTCGGATCATCATGACCCTCCTATTCGGACACTCACTAGCAATGTGTCCATAGCCCTGACATTTATAACATTACAATCACGATTCTGAATATCCGAAGTAACAGGTTTACCTAGAATCTTGGAATCTAGTATGGGCGCGAAAAATGGTTTCTTGCCGACTCGAGGTTGCTCCTCCTTCTTCCATGGAACTCGTTTTGACGAGGAACCACTACCAGTCTGGTATTCCCTCCAGTCTGTAGGGTTCTGCCTCATGTTACTACCACTGCCCCTCCTCTTGAGCTGATTCTCTATTTTAATTGCCATGTGCACCATGTCTTCCAAGTGAACGTAGTGGTGCAATTCTACAGCGTTCCGGATCTCCCAATTCAACCCAGATAAAAACCTTGCCATGGTTGCCTCCCTATCTTCTTCCACATTAGCACGAATCAAGGTTATCTCCATATCCTTGAAGTAGTCATCCACGCTCCTACTACCTTGTCTCATATTCTGCAGCCTATTATATAGCTCTCTGTAAAAATGACTTGGCACAAAACGCTTCCTCATATGTGATTTCATTTCCTCCCATGTCTCTACAGGTCACTCTCCATTGCGCCTCATACTCTTCACCAATTGATCCCACCAAATGAGAGCATAATCAGAGAACTCAACCGCTGCCAACTTCACCTTCTTCAGCTCAGAATAGTTGTGGCTTTCAAACATCATCTCCACTTTTCTCTCCCATTACAGATACGCCTCGGGATCATTCCTTCCCTGAAAGGAAGGGATATTCATCTTGATCGTCGCTAAATTATTATCATATGCATCGTCATCAACATCCTCCTCATAAATGGAATTTCGTCTCAAATATACACCTCTTCCTCCACGTCTACCTCGTCCACCATTTCCAGAATTATCTATAGATGTATGTGATTGCTCCCATTTAGTCATGCGCTCATCGATCCTGTCACATAATTCTATAAATCCACTCTCCAGAGCCTTATCCAATTGAGATCGCAGCGCCTCCATCATGTATTTAACTTGTCCTCCAATGTTATTGTCTCCCATTCCACCAGATGACTCATTTTGATCAGATTTTGACATCCCTGCAAGAAAGGTTAGATAAAAGAAAAAAAAATAAAGGACCTCACCACCTCACATACACTCGTGCCTCACTCAGTTATGGGAAGTCACTCACGCTCGTGTATCACTCAGTATGTACGACTTTTTCAATCCCTCCAATAATGTCACCCACTCTTGCCTTTTACCACTCAAATTCTCCTTCTGAAAGGCTCAAGAACCTCAAATTCCCAAATGCATGAAAAAAATTCAAAATTGACAAAATTAAAAGAACCGGAATTACGACAAAGGATATACAGAAATTGGATGGAAAGACTCAAAATAACTCAAGGAACCTAACGGGCACAACTAAAATTAACAGTTTTTCGGCCCAAAAAATTCAAATTTCAAAAAAAATTAACCCAAAAATTTCAACTTTTCCCAGGATCACCAGAAGACCCCCGAGAACCTAGAAATCAAACTTAAAAGTAATGAAAATGGAAAAAAGATTCCCGCCAAAAAACTCTTTTTTTAGGGTTCGAACGAAGTCCCCTTATATATATATATATATATATATATATATATATTCTCTACGGGTTTGCCTCTTTCACGAATAAAAGATACGAATTATTCCAGGTAATACACAAGACACGAAAGGTAATGATATGATATGGATTGAGATTTATGTGAGAATGATGGAAAGATTTGATATAGATATGGAGGGAAAGATATGATATGGATATGGATGAAAAGATATGATATGAAAGTAACAATATCTTTCAAGATTCCCTCGTCCCCAAACACAATCCCAACTCGAATAACCTCGATCAAAATCACAATATCAATCGAATTTTTTTTAGCACTACAAACAAAGGAAAGAATTTATACGAAACTTAAGACAATACACAAGAAGACACGAATTGATGAAATTGGACAAGCAGGCGTATGACACAAAATATGACTCAATATGCAAACAGGATGATAAAGATGATGCAAGATAGGACATGATTTTTTTAGACACGACACAATAAACAAGACACGAAATTAAACTAGAAAGAAAAGAAAAGAGAGACACGATCTGGTTTTCGATACCAAAATGATACGATCCTCGCCGGGAAGGTTTAGATCGCAACCCAGGAACAAGAGTTGACACGACACAAAAATGACGCGAACGGAACTGGAAACGAAAACAACAATAGGATGGAAGTTCAGCAACCCTAATTCGACCCTTCAAATGACGTATTCCAGATGAATCTCATATACGCCCCAAGAAGCTGAAGAACTAACGACACAGAACAGTAGAAGACACCACAATCGGATATGTGAGTCCGGTTGATAAGTCAATTCGAATTTCAAGGAATCTACAGAAATTCATGAGCTTTCAGAATTAGAGAAATAAACTTACAAAATTATTATTGAACTGAAAACTGAGTCTAAATTCGAAAATAAGCAGCCCTATTTATAGAGTGTAAAAAACGAAATCTCTACTCCTAATCTATCTAGGAAATCAAATCTAAAAAATATATCAAATCTTTCAAGATATACAACGTGTATATCTTGAAAATAATATCTAAAAAGTAAATAAAATCTAATAACTAATTAAATTCAAAATTAAAATAAAACTAAGCCCAAATCAAATCAATTAAGCCCAGATGTCATAATTAAATCAATACATCCTGACCCAATTTGATTTTCAACTCCAATGGCCTTCTTGAATACTTCTTGAGCCCAAATCTCTTTAATCAGCAGTTGCAATCCTTCTCTTAGCTTCTTGGCTCTAGCTCTCGTCATAGGTCCACCAGGAATATAGGCTGGATCTTGCTCTCGAATTGCACCTTGGACCGGCTCCATCACGATCCGTATCCGATCCAAATTTTTCGTGTTCTTATCATATCGATCCGATAAGGATCCGAATTCTTATCATATTAATCCATATCCATTATTATAGTGCGGATTCGTGTCGGATTATCGGATCGTGTACAAAATTGCCACCCCTAGGGAGATCTGAGATTCCTTAAAGTGGCATCGCAATGTATTATTTGTTCGTAGAGATGTCAATTGGGTCAACCCATCGAGTTTCGGGTCAACCCTATCGAGTTACGAGCTATTGGATTCAGGTTGAATCGGATTGAAATTTTATTGAGCTAAATTTTTTTGATCCTAACCCTAACCTACTACCGTCGGACCAACAAATTTATGAATGTAATTTTACCTATATAATTTATAAATATTTTAATGATCGCAAACATAAATGACTCAATATTTTTTTTTCGACATACATGATACATCGAATTACCAACATTAAACAAAATAGTATGTGCTTGATAACAAAATGTTCACAACTTCTTTAAGAAAAACAAATGCAAAATACTTCGAAACTTATAAAACCAGTCAACCACAAATTTGAAGTCAAAGTAATGGAAAGTGAAAACACAACTTGTTTAAGAAAAAGAAATGCGAAGTACATCAACCACCAATCTAAAGTCTACTAGCTCGTAACAACAATTGAACCTACCTTATTCACATCTTTGATATCTTCATTAGAATCTTCATCATCGATAAACAAATATTAACATTAGATTTAAATGTACTAACTCTGTCCCGATTTATTTGTCCCTTCGAATTTGACACAATAACCAATGCGAGCAAAGATAAAGAAAATTAGTATTTTATTAGTGAGTGAGTATTAATTTTTCATTTTATGTAAGAGGACAATTAAATGGGACGAACGAAAAAGGAAAGTGGGACAATTAAAGTGGGACGGAGGGAGTAATAAATATTTAATAAATAAAAATAAACAGTATTACCATCAGAATGATATTCATGCAACCAATTAAGTTTACAAATAAGAACTTGCACTTTTTCCGGGAGGAACCTACATCTATATTTGTTCAAAACATGAGCTCCAATACTAAAACTAGACTTTGATGTTACCTTTGTAATAGGAGTGCTAAGCATATCACATGTCATCTTAGCCAACTCTGGTCCAAACTTGATTTCTTATCTTTCCAAAACTCTACTTCGAGCTGCCTTATGCGAACAGATTAAATCGAATTGCTCTCTCATTCGGACTCCATTTTAGCTGAATCTAATTGCTTCCGGTCGAGCTGCTTTGCAAAATGGTCAGATGAACTACCCTTCTATTCTGACTCCTTTTCCTTGTTCCATCTTATCCGGTCCAAACAACATTTTTCATGCAAAACAATTTATGGGCCGCATACTTGGACCTCTAATTGGGCCGCTTATTTTTTACCCTCAACAGTCCATTTCTCCTACGTGAGAACTAGGAGCCCCAGAAGATGAAACAATAATTCTGTTTTTGTATTAATCATAAAGTAAGTGCATCTTTCTCTTCAAATTCTTGACTTTCTCACGACTGGAGGTGGAATCATGTTTTGAATGACAATACTCAAACATTGTCAATTTCATCCTTGGATCAAAGACAACTCCCATAGCTAGTATTTCACTATGTTGCTTCAAATATTTGTTAAACTTCTCTTTTATACTCCAACTCATTTCTCTCACCACACTATCATCATGTGATAAGTTCCTTTCTAACAAACATTAAATCTTCCAAATCTCAATAAAATACAAATTGAAAGGTGATTAAAATGAACTAGAGATCAAATTGGTTATCTTATAAAATAGGTGTAAGAAATCACTCAATGTTTCACCTCTTTTCCCATTTCTCATCAGTTGGACAAGGTTTATGAAGATGCATTGTTTAACATGTGTTGGTGTTAAAGTCGAAGCTACGTTTAACATCGTAGTGTTAGACTTAATTTGCTGAGTTAATCTTATCATTCCTTATTTTCTGTATTACTTTATTTTCGTGAATTTAGTTCATTCTAGGATATATATATGTATTTTTATAAATATTTGGGAACGAATATATTTGATTTATCCATAAATATATTTGAATAGATATACTACTTAGTATCTAGGGATATATGTTGAAGTTCCTAGTTTTTAAGGATAGATTCAAATCTTTCACATATCTTCACATATCTTCCTCTAGTATTTGAAGTTGAGATATTTATGCAAAGATACATATGTAGCACGAGGCTACGCTCATCTAAACCATAAAAAGGGTGTTGGGTGTGAAGGAAAATTGGACGACTTAGATTATTCAATATTATTCAAGCAAAGCGTTCCAGCTTTCGAACATTGTTTTTGTGCTTTCACCTCACGAAGATATTCAAGCCGAAGAAGGATCCTACCTCCGGAGAGTGAATCCAACGGTAGAGGAGTTTTTAGGGTTGAATCTGTGTTTGTAAGTACACTTTTCATAGTTGTAGTCTCTACTTTTATGTAAATTCAAAGTTCTTCGAGAGAGTGAACCGAGAAGGGTTTTGGATATTTATTATTTCGATTATGCTGTGTAAACTTCATTATCATAGTGAAATCTATTTTTGGCCGTAAGGCTCGCAGGTTTAGAATCTCTAAACTCGTGAAAAATAATTCTTTGTGTCTGACTTTACTTTTCCGCTGCGTGTTAAACATTGAACGTGTTAAACTTTGAATGTGTTAAACTTTTTCTAACTTTAACATTCTGTTTAACATTACTCTATTAGTCAGGCATATTGAATTCTGGTGTTGAACTCTTCAACACTACGATGTTAATAGTAAACTCGGGCACTAAATTCTTTCAATTTAAAGGCCAAATTATCAAATGCAAGCATAGTAAGAATGTTGCGATATTTGATTGCACAAGCAAGCATCAAATATGATTAATTCTAACGAGTAGTCACAAAAGTGAAGAAGTGGTTTCAAAACTGACCCTTTTAGCATATTCTCGAAACTTATTCATTCTTGATTCAGGTCCTTTCACATATTTGACACTTACTCTAATTTTCTCTATATCATCACTAGCAACATTCAACCCTTCTTAGACTATAAGATTCAAAATGTGTGTTTAACATCTCACATGAAAATATTCACCACTGCACAATAAAGAGTTTTGCAACATCAATCGGGATTTTAACATTTGTACCATGCTAATATTTGCAAAAGCATTATCTAAAGTCAAGGAAATACTTTCATGTCTATTTCTTAATCTACCAAACAATCATAAATCTTTTGAGCTAACTATTTACCAGAATATGGAGGCGTTATAGCACAAGAAAATAAGTATTTTTCTTTTCAACTTCAAATTTTCATCAACAAAATGTGCAGTCACACAAATATAACCAACATTAGTACATGTTATCCAAACATCAGAAGCTAAACACACCATACTAAGAATTCTTTTCAATACCAATTTCATTTTGTCCTTCTCAGATTGATACATCTTCAAAACATTAGGTGAAATTATGTTTCTAGTAAAAATTGGATGTTTGGATTCAAACACTTTAAAAACCTTCTCATAGTCTTGTACTCATTCCATTTTAATGGAAGTTTATGAGCAATACAAACCTTAGTAATCCAATCATGACATGTTTTTTTTATTAATGCTCTTTCCCCCACTCTTATTTTCCCATCATAGTCTAGAAACATCGAACTCACATCATTTAACTTGGGTTTTTTCTTACACTTGTCCAAATGAAGACTTTGAGTCGAAGTTCCATATTTACTCCCATCATATGAATTTACTTTTCCACACTAATTACACTTTGCAATTGACTTGTCATTAAGTCTTTTATCAATTGAAAAATGATTCCAAACTTGAGATGATTTTCTCTTTTAAGATGTAGATTGAGATTCATTTAAAACCTCATCATCATCAAGGTCTATACTTTCACCAATTACACCTTAAGATATAGTTGACATTTAAACTTAAAATAAAGAGAAATAAACGTGTGAGTAAAACTACAATTACATGAGCAACTTCAAATTTCAAACTCATATTTGATAAACATTCAATATACTAAGTTCCATTTCTTAAATGTATGAAATTAAAACTACAATTACATGAACAACTTCAAATTTCAAAACATTCCAAATTCATTGTGTTTTGAATAATTAGCAATGTTCATGTCATGATCGATTTGCTCACTACAAACTACAAAATGTAATCTAAAAGCTTGCAAATTTTAGATAAATACGAGAAATAAAAGCACAGTCAGAGATATTGGTTCTAATTATTTATAAAAGACATGTGATTATTTGTTCTGATTCGATTCTGGCGTGTAACTAATTGACGCGAAAAATGACTCTCAACCTCGTCTCCAAAAGGCCGATTTAGAAGGTACAAATTAAAATATAGGAAATTATGCATAGCAGAGTTTATTTACAATGCATTCAAAAGCGCATAATTGAACCTGCAATCCATGGCCCTAAGTTCCTTACGTCAATGATGCCTCGATTTTAATTACTTATTGACGGAAAGTTGCGATAAAAATTTTAGAATGGATGAATGACATCAGCGAATATGAATTTTGAAAAACGAGGGTTTTGTTTTTGCAGAATAATGGTTGGGGGCATAGTAAAAAACACAACAAATAATGAAAGACATGTTTAAGTTTTTTAAAAAATCTTGGGACCGACGGGTTGGCCCGCAACCCGTCGAGTCCAGTCTATTGGCCCATGAGCCTGGCAAGTCCATCTCGATCAGTCCAATATTTCTTTTGGTTAAAAATCTAACCCTAACCCGCATTTTAACTCATTGGTTTCGGGCTTTATTGACATTCCTAATTGTTCTAGCCTAACGGGCCATATGGAGTAAACCTGGTGTATGGGAAAAACCATCAGTATGCAACGACATTGTGATGCAATGGCTATTCAGGCAAGACAAGATGTATAGAGTTGCAGCAATGAGACTTATGACGTGAAGAAAAACATTCGGTGAGCCTCCAGATTCACCCCAGAACGTCAAGAAAATCTCATTTTGTCATTTAGACACTATGTGATGAAAAGCAAGCTATATATATTTATAGGCAAAAAAATAATTTCATTAAATGTAGATTTGAATTTCATAATTATTTGGAAACATAACCTAGGAAGCTTTGTTAAAGTTGTGGCAGATTGACAGAAGGTTGGAAAAATTTATTGGCAAAAAACTTTTTGCATTGGAAATTGGCAAAATTTTGTTAAAGTTGTGGCATATTGCATTAGGTGGTTGGAGAAATTTTGGGCAAAAATAACTTTTACATTGAAAACAGACACAAATTTGGACAATATCTATGTATGAATTTTGAGAATTCGGGCGGGAATTTTTGGAATTGTTTTAATATAATAGATAGATGTCTTCTCATTTACCGTTGTCAGGATCTTAGTGGATGCCACGGGCAATCGGGAGTGCTTCACTGGACTAGCTTTACATATCAATGGCAGTGCTGCAGACCTTTCCCCTATATAGTGGTTGGCATTGCAGACCAAGTTACTTGCATTAGAGTTAGTGCCTTAAGTCATATTTTCTCAACATGAAGTTTTATTTGTGTTTTGAAGTTTGTTTTGTTGGAGCCTGATGAATTGGTTGGACATTGAAGGTAGCTCCGAGTTCATGTGCTCGAAGTGGTGTCTTTGAGGTATGTTTTGGACTTCATGGAGAGTGTTGAGTTGGCGAACATTGAGACCTTGGACATTAAGCTGTTGTAATATGATGGGTTTGGCCTTGTGATTTGGACCAAATTAGATTTGGACCCTGACGATAGCCCCTTTATTTTTCAGCCAAACAAAAACTATTTTTTCAAGGAATAAGCAAGATAGCCAGTTAGTTCAAAACTAAAAGAGCAATCATACCTTCCTGAGAAAGAGTTTACCGATCGAGCTATAAAATAGGCCATTGGGGTTTGAGAGTTGTTGCAGCTTCTAAAGAGATAACCACAAGCAAGCGTTCAGTATAGTTGTAGGTATAACAAAGATGCTTGAATACAATAGTTCCATATAGAGGAAGATTGTTCGACTCTGAAACCGAGTAGAGGAGAGATTCAACTCCACAAGGGAGTGAACAATAATGATAAGCTATCCATGGGAAAAATTATCACAATTTGATTTTGCGGGGGAGTGAACAATATCCGCTATGGGAGGAAGAGAATATCAATCCAACTCCGCGGAGAGTAGATAATAATACGCTCTACTGATAGAGGAAAAGATCACAATTTGACTATGCGGGGGAGTAGATAATAATATACTCCGCAGAGGGAGAAAAGAATATCAATTCGACTCAACGGGGAGTGAATAAAAATATACTCGCACAGGGAGGAAACAATATCAATCCGACTTCGCTAGGAAATGGATAATAATATGCTCCGCTAAGGGAAGAAAATAATACCAATTCAATTTCGCAGGGGAGTGGATAATAATATACGCTGCAGTCCGAGTCGGCGGGGAGTAGATAATAATATACTCCGTAGAGGGAGGAAAAGATTTTTCAGGATTATGTCTCGTGGGTTGATTTCCTACTTGAAGACTTATGATGAGCTTCATAAAGAGGACAAGGTTGTTCCAGCTTGAGCAGATGTCGAAGAGAGAGAGAGAGAGAGAACTCAGCTCTCGTATCTTTCAGATGGCGGGCCGAGCGGATCAGCTCCAGGGTGATTCTCCCAGCTCGAGGGAAACTGGAGTGGGCAGACCAAACTCCAATATAGCTCGTTAGGCTACTTGGAGAGAGTAAGGAGTGAGCAGACCAACTCTGATATATGGCTCTAGGGAAATGCGCTGTCGGAGCTAGCATGAAGGAACAAACACCTAAGTGCCATTAAGCTAGCATGAAGGATTTTGTTACCGATTCGACCAACAACAAATTATACATTCAAGATTTTTTTTTTTTTAATTTGAGAAACATAGCTTTTATAAAATTCCAACTAAAGAATTCACATGGACACATCAACGACTACAAGAAGATATAATTTGACTCAACCAAAAATAACATCATTAGATGTTTGGGATAAAATTCCCCTACGGGAAAAGGTTGAAATAAATTCGGGAAAAACCCAATTTTTTTGAGATAAAATTCTTAGTTTTCCCATTTAAATGCTAATTGAACATTCCTTTAGCGGATCAAATATAAATTAAGCCTTAATAAATCTGCACAATAAAAATCCAATTTGCACAAATTAACACCCCTAGTGTTTTTGTAAAAGTGATATTCCTAAAAGGGAGCCTATCATCAATTTTTTTTTTAAAAAAAAAAAAAAAAAAAAAACTAAACAAGGGAGCTTAGAGCTTTAAATTTTTGGCAAAAACATCACATTTAACTGAAAAAATGTGTAATATAATATAATACATAAAAATAGATTATTACACTACTACATTATGTTCCAGTAGATCTAGCTTTACTCATCAGCCATGGCCAACTCCAAGGCATAGTCATCTCTTTCCTGCAACATGAATCTAATAATTAGAAATTTTGCATCACCATCATCAACAACTAGTTAAAAAAACCTTTCAATTAGAGGATTCTTCCTCTTTCCTCTTTGCTACTTCTCAGATGAAATTAGAAGATAAGACTTACTATTGGTCCTCGAGCAAAATATCTGCCGAACTGAAGCCAATACACCTGCAATGGTATGAACAAATGAAGTTCTTTCAGCGCCAGACACAACACAAAGCCGAAACAGGGGACGACGGCATGGAATCAAGTCATTTTGGTGTTCATTTAGAAGCATAATGGTGATGTGTTGTATTGAAAGAGGCAAGCGAAAATCTGAGTTTATATCTCTGGTGTATCCAGAAAATCATGTTCAATAGATGCAGATAATCGTCTACCTCGTCCTCGTCCTGCGTTTCAACTTCCAGGTCAGACGATGGGAAGCCCACACACAGAAGTGCATACCCCTACATACATCACAAAGGAAACAAACCACACAATGGAATGAAGCTCAATGATATAAAAATATGGAAGAATGAAAAAGGACTGATCTTACAGTATGATCATGATGTTGAATAGAAGTGAATTCTTCTTGTAAGAGCATGAAAGATCTAATATAGTCAGAGAAAGACAGCCACTCGCATTTGCACACTCGTATAACAGTCTGTTGTTTTTGTTGATGGATATAGGTTTTTACCCAGTTTACTCAAAAGCTCGCCTGGCTCTCAGAAAATAGAGAAGTACAGCAGAGAGAAGAAATAGGCAAGAGCTTGGCGCGAGCACTAATCATGACAATGAGTAACACATCAAAAGGCCAAATAAAGCTCAATGGTGAAAGAACTTCTTCATCCATTTAGATACCTTTGAAATAAAACCAAGCTAACTTGTTTATTATGCTCAAACTTTTTAGATAATAATAATAATAAAACTCGAATAGAACTCCTCGCCAAAAGAAAATATCCTCTCGTGAGGCCAAACAGCCGCGGCTGCCCAACAATAATCAATCCCTCAATAACTTGAATGTACCATGACTCCTATAAATACTACTGCTTAGCCTAATTATAATATCTAAAGGATAATTCTAAAAGTGTCTGAATATTCAGAATCTATCCAAATCTGATCTAATCCTAATTTCAAATAAAATCTCATAGTTTATGTAAATCTAATCTATCCTAATTTTCTATGAGACTGAAACGTGCGTATCATATTACCTAAGCGTAAGCGGAAACTCATGATAGTTTAAAAGATTCTTGATTTAACAGATCAAAACTATATATCCTCAACAAGATTTGAAAAAAAAAAATTAACAGCAAAACCATAAAGTTTAAAAATAAATATATATCTATAGAGTGCTAGATCCCACAAGGATGTTGGTTTATTGATGAGAAAACTCCATATATTTATATAAGTGAATATATGTCGCAATTCCCTGATGAATATTGTGAATAGCTCCAGAGTCTTGATACAAAGTGCATAGGCCAGATAAGTTATGAAACATAACTCCAGAGGAAAAACTTTGCTTTGAAATTTTTGGAAGTACAACAAGCATGCACTTTTGATGTTTGACTAGAGACAAGTTATAATCATAGGTAGCCAAATTTAGAATTAGTTCTCATCTGAGCTATTATGCCCAAGCTAATTAAAGAGGGACCCTGCTAACGAATATCAAGTTAGGCTACATCAACCAGCATAAAATAAGGCTGTGGAGCTTTACTTGGTGCATAGTTCTACTCTGAATTTCAGCATAGAATCAGGGGCAATGAAATAAGTCTCATTATTATTTACTCACTATGATTTACAAGTGAACAATGAAATGAAATTAGCCCAAGACCTCTCCTGAAGCCCCAAGATTTCTCACACCAAACCCAGACTATTCACTAGTTTTCTCAATGATTCCTACCTACCATGAAATAAAATATAAGCCATCATTCAAATAAGTTGATCAATTAATCAATCAGTTTGATTGATCGTTCCTCTCTTTTATATGCATCCAAAAAAAAATATATATATATATATCTTATTCTTAAAATATATATATGATTTCAAGTGATTTCTTGAAATCACATGCAGCTTATAAGCGTATTAAGTTGTTAATATCTCAACTTAAAAATGTAATTGATGTTGTGGCTTTTACTATCAAGATGGATACAACATACCTTAGCTTTCAACTCAGCTGATATGCCTAGTGCTTCTGGCTGTTTGAGCTCCCCGGACTTCACACGGACAGCACAGCTGGTACAACAGCCTGAAGGAAAGTGAGTTCATGAGAGAAAAGCATTGTGCTCATTTTTAGAGTTAAAACCCATGGGGTTCGTGGTCAACTTTTTTCTATTAGTCACACTAGCAGAATGTATTGGAAGAAAAATCTCATCCAATCACCAAATCAAAATGATACACATGTATTAGAGAGAACAAAGAAGATATACGGATTAGATTAAAATTTTATTTGATAACCATCTTTTATTTAGGAGTACTTAATTAATGTTAGTGAAATATAAATATTTAGGGATGGTCTTGGGTTAGGCAGACCTAAACGATTTAGGCGGGTTTTATCCATTAACTCAAGCCCAAACCCATATAATATACCCTAATTAGGATTAATAAACCCTATTTGGGATGAGTCAACCCATTTGGATAGGATAAAACCCGCCTAAACCGTTTAGGCCTGCCTAACGCAAGTTTTTGCCAAATATTTATATTTGATCAGATTAATTTAATTATTGTTAGGGATAGATTAGGAATTACTTTATGCTTATATGCTAGTATTATGAGTCGATATAAGTGAGTGAGGTTTTAGGATTTATAATGTTACTTCTATATGAGGGATCTCTTCGGAGGTACCTTACTTTTTGTTAGATCTTGTCACTCTATCTTAAAGCCAGCCTAAACAGTGAGGGGATGAGAGCTTCAAGCCATTTAGATTAGGTAAAATATTTTACCCCAAAGTCCCCAAGATGCTTTGTGCTTCCAAGTAATAAAGAAGATTCTGAGGTTGTGCTTCACTTTAACTGCAGAATTGTAAGTTCCAAAACTTGAAACTACTAGCTTAAGGCATGGTCAAGATTGGTAAGCCATAAAAAAGGTTGTAGTTAAGTAGCCTATTCCAGAGGGGTCATTGTTTCAAACTATACACTAGTGCAAAAGCATCCTATACACAAAGAGTTTTCGAAACAATAAAGCAAATGCATTGATTTGAAATACTCTTCTCAAAGGCCTATTGAGCATGACAGAGTAACATCTATCCTCAAAGCATTTCTAAAGAATCAAGTCTCAATATATGTTGTTGGACAAGACCAAATAAAGGCAAAAGCAGTTCTGAAATTATACATGAATAGATAACCTCTGAGATCAGACTGTTTTTTTGAAAATAGGCATTCAAGAACAATAAACAATGTATGCTGGTACACACTTCAGAACTTGTATACATGAAAGGGAAGAACTTAAAAATGTTTCAGCCACATCCTAAACATAATAAGTTCATCACTAGTCGGAATAAATTCATCTGAGAATGATAGCTAGCTTTAACCGGTGCTATGGTGATTTGAGTTTTAACACATTCCAAAGCTTAAGCTAAAAAAAAAATCTGTGAAAGCCTCAATAACAGCATGAGAAGTGTTATGTAATAGAAAATACGGCAGCCTATGGATAGAAATATCTTTACACTCAATTTTCAGAATTTAGTAATGGATGGAACAGAACAGTACCATGCCTACATGCAAAGGGTAGCTTTATATCCTGATCTTCTGCAGTGTGCAAGATATATTGGTCCTACAAAATATCACTTCAATAGTTAGTTGAGGAAATTAATGTGCAAAAACAATAATTTATGAATGTGCTGAACAAGTAAGGCACCAAAGATACTACCTCAGGGACATAAAATTCATGGACAACGCCACGCTGCCGGTCATGTACGGTGACTTTGTGCGATGGAACTATGGAGGCCCGAGCATCCCCGTTCACAGCGACTGTTGCTCGGAGCTCGGACACTGTTTTACAGCGGTTTCTTGGAATGCTGATGTTTCTTGGAAATGACTGTTTAGCAGAAGCTGGTTTTCTGTTAATCAACATGCAGACATTACATGAAGCTTGAAGGTCCATGATGAGCTCTTTCTCCGCTGTAAACACAAGAATTTTATGGGATTTTAATTGTAATCAAGGAGACAAAACTCATTAAATAATCAAATGCAACAACTATGCACTAAGCAGAACTAACAAATTACATTTGCATTAAAAAACTTGCATTCAAGATTATAGTCAATAAATCCCATTCCCTGAGATCAGCATAAATCCCAGAAAAAAAAAAAAAAAAAAAAACACTAGACTATGACTTCGAAATTTGCAGTCCAAAAGACTCAGAGAGTGAAATTAAAAAACATTCCAGATCATATAAACTAATCAAATAAAGTACTAACAAACGATATACGCACCAACAATGACAGCAGAAAATTAAGGTAAAAAACTCTGCAAACGCCCGAATCCAAAAAATGTCGACACAGTGCACTAAATGAATCTACAAACAGGAGTAGTAGCAACTAGCAAATCTGACCACAGCATGTACCACGGGAACTAATCAATGTGTGGCGAAGGAATGTCTCTTGCCTGTCTCTAGAGAGACCGAAGGGGTGGCGCAGTAAGAGGGGCTGAGGGGGCACCGTGGACGGAACAAAGGCGCCGGTCGGTAGGGCTAGGGGCGGCGCCGGTCGGTGGGGTGGGTGACAGGTGAATAGGAAGGAGGAACGAGAATGTTTGAATGTGTGGATTAGTTTTGGGATAAAGATTCTCTACTGCTGTGGATTAGTTTTCGGTTTTTTATTTTTCTTTTGTTTTGGTGTTTTTTATTAATTCATTTTTTCTTCTTCTCCTGTTATTACATTTAAATTTTTTTATTATATTTTGAGTGTAAAGTTGATAATTATTTATTAGGTTTTTTTTTCTTGTTGGTCCCGAAATCAGAGTACTAAATTGTGCAACGGAAGGTTGTCTATGCAGCGGAATTATTAAAGACAGTTGCACTGATTCGCATAAACATAGTATAATCAGTATAGTGTGTAGAAGACTTAAGCTTAGATCTCTGTTTCAGTTAAGTCAGTTTCACAGCATATACTCTTCAATACTTGGCCAAGTATTGAAGGTTTCAAAAGTTAGTTTATGAAACAGAAAAACAGAGCAAGTACGAAAGTAAGCACTAAACAACACACATGATTTATAGTGGTTCGGATCTCAATATCCTACATGCACTCTTCGGATCTAAGGTCTGGATAATTCACTAAGTAAATACAAGCCTCCTTGCGATCTATACACAGCCCGTCGGCGCCTCCATCCTCCAGTCAGTTGTGGCACTCACCTAGGAACTCCTTGTAGACTCAGTCTTCTGGTTGAAGTGGGGACGCATCCCACAACAGCTTGCTGCAACAACATACTCAGCTTCTGTTGTAGACGTGGCAACTGAGTGTTGCTTCTTGCTAAACCAACTTACAAGCTTGTGACCTAGGAACTGACATGTTCCGCTTGTGCTCTTCCTGTCGATTCTGCATCCTCCAAAATCTGAATAGGCATTGAGAGTAAGCTCGTCAGATTTTGGGTACCAAATACCTAGTGATTCTGTCCCTTTGAGGTATTTGACTATTCTTCTAGCAGCCTCCATGTGCGACTTCTTTGGATTGACTTGAAACCTCGCACATACTCCAACTGAGTAGGAGATATCTGACCTACTGGCAGTTAAGTATAGGAGTGACCCAATAATGCCTCTGTATGTTGTTGGGTTGACTGCTTCTCTTTCTTCATCAAGATTGATCTGAGCACTTGGGCTCATCAGAACCTCAAGGGCTTGGTCTTCTCCGGACAAAACTTGCTGATCAAGTCCTTGGTATATTTCTTCGGATTGATGAAGATTCCTCATTCGGACTAAATGACTTGAAGACCCAAGAAGTAAGTCAGTTTGCCCATCATGCTCATCTGAAAGTTACTCTGCATCAGTTTGGCAAACTTCTCACACATCTTCAAGTTTCTGCATCCAAATATAATATCATCGATGAGACTGACTGGTCCATCCCGACAAGCCCAATGGGCTCAGTTGTGTTATTCATAAAGATAAGGTCTTGATGGGTGGAGCCAAGCCCAAGGCCCAAAGACCACCAAAAAAATAATTGTTGAGAATCGAGAGAAGGAGACAGAGCCGGGACCAGGGCCGGGCCTGAGCTTGGCCTACAGCCTTGCAGAAGTCGAAGGCCGAGGCAAGGCAGGGCAAAGCAAGCAGCTGCAGCGATGGCAGCACGCGTGGCACATGGTGGTCAAGTCGTGCGACGTCCCTAGCACACTTATTTATTACACTATCTTAGTGTAAATATATTTATTCTCATTAAGACAAGGTAAGATTCTCAATGTGAGGTGTCTTAATTATTACATGTTTTTAATTAATACATGTCTTAATTAATCATGTAATAATCATGCCATGTGTCGACTCTGCGGATTAATTTCTCACTCACCAGAATACAAATTTGAGAAAATAAATATATAGATTGTTCAGTAATATTTAATTTTGACAAAATTAAATATTTATGTCCGGAATATTTATTCAAATACCTCCAGATTCCGACAATATGCGCTACAGTGCTGGCATTTAGTGGCGACATCTTTTTTTCAAGGTAGTATACCGGATATTATTGGATGTCTTGTTGGTTGCATAAAATCAAGCATAATTCCTAGCAGTGCGAGAATCCAATGGTGTGAGCACCGGAAATCCAACCATTTCTTGAATCGAATATCATTGGAATTAGAACATCTGGATATTTGATTTGTCGGCATTGTAGGGTAGGGAGATTGCCTTTGATATCCTTGTGCCTTAATTTCACGACATATTAGGCTCTCCCATCATGACGACAAGGTTGTGGGTGGCGATAGCAAGGATGTCTATGCAGAAGACGACGTCGGGGCAGATGAGCAATAACGCGGTCTTGGTGTAGACGATGATGTCAAATATGTCTCGCTCAAACTTGTTGAAGTGTATAAGATGATGACTGAGGTGTCGCAGTCATGAGTGAAGCAGCCATAGAAGAAGAGGCGAAGCGTGATGGCACTGGTGGTGGGGAAGGAGATCTACTTGTTCGTGGTGGTGTCGTGCACAATATGCTCAAATATAAGGCAAGACTTGTTGTAGTATGGTGATGTGGAATGGCCGACGCTGATCAAAGGAGGCGGCTTCCACGGTGGGGCGGAGGAGAATAGATATTAGTGGAAATTTATACATATTTATTTTTTGTTTAAATTTCCCAATTAAAAAACATAAGTGGACGATGATGTGGCGTCTACGTGGAACATAACCGTGTGGCTCAGCAGAATTTAACACCGTTAGTTTCATGAGATAAAATCCCTAGACAAAATTAGAAAGTGGGATAAAACTCCCTAATAGAGAAGGTTTGGGATAAAATTTCCAGAAATTCAATTTTTTGGTAAGAAATTCCTAGTTTTCCCAAAACTTAAAACCCACGTTGCATTATTTGGTCGGATGGGATGTGCACAAAATCCTGTATTCAATTCACAAAGCAGAGGATCTTTATCCATAGTTTTGATGTATTTAGGGATTAGGGTTTTTAGGGTTGGATGAATATATTTATTATTTTAAATTCTTTTTTTTTTTTTGAAATGACAGGCAGATTAATGACCTGATCGGGCCAGCCTATTTAATACGTAAGCCATTTAGTCTGACTTTGTATTGATTTAAAGTTTTTTACTATAATTTAGTATTTAGCTTAGGTTGTTCAGATTAGCCCATCAGTCTCAGGTTCAATTGACATCTATAGAAGTATATGATAAGTGCTCGTTTTTTATTCTAATTCATATCATTTTAGTAAGAGAAAAATGAAAATGCTAGTCTTATGTGGTTCAGCAAAAAAAATCTACATCCATTAAAGAAAATGGGTGTTAGGATTTTATTTAGTGGAATGAGAGAAAGAATGAAATTATAAATACAAATCATTTTTTGGTCCAAAGCTTCTTAATGACTATTTTTTAGTTGAGCATTTTTTTTATAGATCATCCTTAATTTAACAAATTGCGGACACCATAGCTAATAAGGTCAAAAAGCTTGTATGCCATATTCTTTAGTGTGACTTATGCCAAAGGAAGGAACGTTCTTAGGACATATTTGATGGTCCCAGATTAGAGTTATGATTAACGTGCAACAAAATTATTACGGAGGGGTTGCACTCTCAAACTGAGCGTCAGTTAGTTCGTTTAGATTTATGAAAAATGAGTTTAGTCAAGCAGTTTAAGTGGTTAGTTATCAGGTATGCGCTTCAACACTTTATAGAAGTGTTGAAGGTTTTAAAGACATAGTTATAAACTGAGTAAAGCAGAAAGTAAACGAAACTGTAAAAGACACACGATATTATAGTGGTTCGGATCCTTAAGTCCTACGTCCACTCTTTGGAAATTAATCCGGAAATTCACTATGGAAGTAAAGTATACACTCCTCACGATCTATAGCCAACCACCACGAAAGCCACCGTTCATAGCAGACTGGATCACTCGCCCAGGTAGAGCACTTTACTCCTTCTTCAGTCCGTCAAAGGCTCTGCGTCTTCTCTGTGGACTGGCAGTCGTCGGAAATGGATTGAGGACACACCTCCCTTCTCCTTCTCCAGTGGGCGGATGGTTTAGTTCTTCCCAGTGTAGGATTCGAGTCTACGGCCAACAACATGAGTTGTTATTTAATTCGCAGGACCGTTCTTAGGATATCAAAATAAATACAATTAAATAAACCATGCGAATCCTATGCATGCTCCTACAAAATTAATTGCATAGGATGGATTAAGGATTATACCTTCTTCAATCGTTTGATCCACAGGACAGATCGGAGAATAATAACGATGAAGTTAGATCTGAAGCGGAATGGAACTCCTTCTTTGATTGTGTTCCTACAGATCTGATCTTCTGATCTGTTCCCTTGCTCCTTGGAAATCTGGTGAGGATTATCTACCAAGTTGAATCAGAAAGCCGGAGGATTTGATCAGAAAAATCCTCCTTCTGATCGCCGGAATAGTCGCCCCTCTCTCTCTCAATATTCTAATTGAATATTAGTTGTATACTGTGGTGGCTACATCTGATCTGAGAGGGAAAGACTATTTATAGTGTTAGGGTTTTGAGAAACCCTAACCCTAACTGGGCTTGAGCAGTGTGTGGGCCAGACCAGGGATCAAATGCAAATAATAAATTGGACCCTCTTTATTAATTAATCCTTCCTTGTTCAATCCAGAACATAATTAATTAATAAAATATTGTTTTAACCTTCACCACGGTAACAATGTTGACTCGCCCCTTTATTACCACGTTATTAGGAACGGGTTGCATTAAACTAACATGATCCACATATTTAAGGTTTTAGACATTCATTAATTAATTTGGTTTATGACAATTAACCACAATTAATTAATATCTTATTTCCTGATTAATACCACTCACTCCTTTTCTCTTATGCTTGAACAAATCATTCAGCCTGCAGGACTTAGCATAAAGAACCTTGTGAGCTCATCAGGGAATGTCACCATCCTGAAACGGATATGCTTACCTATACGTCCAGCCTAAGCAGACCCCACACAAATTGCCAACGCCCAAGATGCAGATATAAGAGTACATGTAAGACTCGCCATCCTAGCAAATCAAGGTGTAGTCAATTCATGTGTGCCCCTTATCCTTCAGTAAGGTTTAAGATCATAGGAAGTATATTAGGGATCTGGCTCATTCATATGTCAATGAGAATGGCACATCCCACTGTTGATCCCATCAATACATAAACATGTACCTACACATCAAGTAGCTAGGATAAGCCCACTTGTAAGCTGATGTGCCGCAGCTTAAACCAACAGCCTATCCAGGGACTGTTTCAGCTGTGATACTGTTTATATCTCGCTAGGTCAAACGAACCATATGATCCTCTGTGATCTACAACACACCATATGGTCATCCCTATCTACGAGATAAAAGGATATTATAGTTCGTCGTATGTTCACATTTATCAGATAGCGAGATTTGTTGATGCAACACATAAATGAAGGCCAATATACAAAACACTTAATCATTTATGCTTTCTGTATACAATCCCAACACCCAGAACACAACAGTTTGGCGAACGCCCGTAATAACCTATTCTCTGACTGAGAGATATGTTGTTGTGTTCTTACTTGAAAAGTAAGAACACGAAGATTAAAGATTAAGTTTGATGACTTAAATCTCGTGTACCAGGTAGGTCACACGGTGAATCTATGAAGATTCCTTGAGTAGTTAAGCCTTGTGTTCAATAAATGAACCACAAAGTTAATGCCGTAGAATGAGAGCTTTGAATGCTTCGAGCTTTCATTTTAACAGAGTAACAGTAAGAATTTTGATGTTCGGATTATTGTTTCTCTGTTTCTTCTGTTATTTATAGGCGGGTGTTTGAAAAATGGCCGGTAGAGACAAGGTAGTCGTCGTCCAATCAGCGGCCATAACTTTTTCTGATGCGCAGACCTGCTCCTCCGCCTTTTCTGTGTACGACTGTCCTTTCTCTGAGACAGTTTGTACTTGTCGTGTCAGGCTCGACAACGTTAAACTCCAGTCGCAACTGCCTCAGTCGTTGCTCCTTATCATTGAGATTCCAAGGCTTTTTACGACTGTTCTGCTTTGCATTCTTCACGTGCTCTCTTACGTATGTGATTCTTTGTTTTGAAACTGAATTGCTCTCTCTCCAGTTTCTTGTGTCTTTGAATGTGAAAACTCAGTCCACACTTTTCTGTTCCTTGTAGGCCCTGTACTGTTCCGAACTGTCGGTCCAATTTTTTTGCTTGTTACACTGCTATGCTCTCACATTCTTCTGCGGCTCTTTCGAACTGTCATCATAGTTTCCTTTGCACGTTACGTTCCGACAGTCTCAAAAACTGTTCCTCAATTTTTGGTTGGTTGCTTCTTATCGAACTATTACAACTCGATAGTCCTATACAAGAATTACAGAAGTAATAACTCTAAGCCTAGGTATTCGGTTTTGACACATCAAAACATCAAATTAAAGGTGGAATTTACGATATAACACCTAAAAGGTTTCCCCTTTACAATTTAGCACCTAACAATATTGAATCTGTAGAAGGAATTGAAGTGGATCATGTGAAGATTCAAGAGGTAAATACCCTTCTCCTCTCATAAAAAATCATAAGTTGCATAACTTAGATACAGAGATAGTAGGGGCGGCGGCATTGGTTGGGAAAACAAGGCCGACTGTTTCTTGTCTTCAGTGAAATCCAATAATAGTTCCAAACTAAATATCCAAATCAAGCAATAGATATAGATGAGAAGATCATATCCAAAAGATTTCTCTTTTCCCTCTTCTCATGTTATCAACTCTAATTGATAATTAGTGATTTAATTATTTATCCTGTAGGATTAAATTTGCATGAGTAATTCAAAGACTTTAATTCTTATGCGCAAGAATCAGAGATAGTTAAATTACGTAGGTAGTCTCTTTGCTTTACAATTAATTATTATAAAAGCTATGTTAAAGATTGTTATTAGAGACAACAATTTATTTGGCATCTATAAATCTATCTTGATACTTTAAATTTGTGGATTATACAATGCAAGTAAAAATCTTTAGCAAAATTAACAAGATTTCGCTCATGCTCAATTTCAGCAACTACCAAGCTTTAGTTAATTTCCATGAAAATTGTTCTTGTATATGTTGCTATTATTTTCGAAAAAGGCAAATTATATTCGATCACTATACAAAACAGCTATAGTGTACTACTATTGGGCTCATAAATTTAGGCCTCTGATTAAAAACACTTGGGCTACTGAAATTGGGCCTTGAGAATGTTTGTATCATGTATATTTTGATGAATGAGAAGTAATCCAATGTAAAGATGTGGAGCCGAAAGATAATGCAAGTTTCTAGATTCAACGGTTTCAACTTGATTTCTAATTTTCATTGAAACAAACAAGTATGAAAATTACAAATAAAATAAAATCATGATTTTCTGTTTACTAATCTGTGGAGAAAATGTGGTGAACGGTGGCCATTGACCACAAGAAAATGAGTGGCTTTTAAGGCAGCCGATTCCCTTGACTTATTTTTAAAAATTTTGGTTGATTTCATTTGAATAAAAAAATAAATAAATAATGCAGTCAATGCCAAGTAAACTTCCGCAATTATTAAATTTGATATTTTTAAGATTCTCGGGATAAAATAAAAGTGAGACAAATGACATTTTTATTTGTTATTATCCATATAAGTGTGCGTTTATTGAATAGCCGGTTAATTAATAATTCAAAATTTTGCAGCATTAACTAGACAAGTTAATTGCATTATCTAAATAAATTAGACGCATTATGAAATATAATGTATAAACTGTTATAAGAAATGCAATGCGTTCTATAGTCATGTGTTAAAGTTTTTAGCATAATGCTAAATAAATTGCATGCAATAATGCACTACATTACGTAAGATAATGCAAAATTATTAGTTAATAAGGCCTTTATTTTTGGATCGGCTTCCTTTAATTGATTTGTAGTAGATGTGAGAATTGATATTGAAATCACCGTGAAGAGGTGATATGGTGTATTCCATATATTTATAATAATTGTGTACAATCGTATCCCAAAAGAAGTGGGAAAGTAAAAAGAAAATATACACAGAATATAAAGAAAATATACACAAAATCTCTAAATTAATATCTTCAATATCTTCGTTTCCTTTATTACCCCCCGTCAAGCAATGCGTGGGATGAAGGGAGACGCATAGCTTGGATCTTAGAAACTCAAAAGCAGGTCTCGGAAGACTCTTGGTAAATATGTCTGCGAGCTGAAGATGAGAAGGAACAAAGTGTGTAGTGAGCCGGCCAGAAGAAACTAACTCACGCACAAAATGATAATCCAAGTCAATGTGCTTGGCTCGTTTAT
>JAPKLW010001103.1:0-23684 GCA_026898455.1 Plectranthus barbatus
TCTCTCCATTTTGTTCCTAAAGTTGTTAACTGTGCTCCTAGCACACTAATGCCTGTCACGCAATTGTGACTTGTGAGTTGTGAGTGTGGTATCTATGTTTAAATTAAATTATAAGTGGTTAAAGCGTTATGTTTATATGTCACGGACTCACGGGGTGAGTGTTATGTACTCGTACAACTCCAACGTTGTGCGCCCTCCATACATGACACTTAAGTTTCATAAATTATGAATGGTAAATTTTCAGGTGAGACGGTCTCATCATTTTTATTATGAGATGAATTTAAAATGAAATGATGTGTTTTTTTTATTGTAAATGATGTCTCACAATTTTTATTGTGAAATAAATTAAATGAAATGATATGTTTCTTTATTGTAAATGATGTATTTCTTTGTTGCAAATAATGTAATTTTTGAAAATGAAATGATGTATTTAACTTATTGAAATGATGTATTAAGGTCCGTCTCACAATAAAAAAAATATTGAGACCGTCGCTCAAGAGACCAAATCATTATGAATTCAAAATATTATATAGACATTAAAAAAATTAAATGAAGTAAACGTGTAAACCAAATTTGTAAATTAATATTCTAAAATAATAAAGAGCAATCATATAATTCCAATTTCTAGTAGTCTCAATTATTATGATCATTAAAACTTACTTAGTTAGTATATGTAACGATAATAAGTACTCCCTCCGTCCCACCTCAATTGTCCCACTTTCCTTTTTCGTCCGTCTCACCTCAATTGTCTCATTACTTAAAAAGGCAATTTTTTCACACTCAACATTAAAATATTAATTCCACGCAACTTACTTTACACTCACACTCCTTGGTTATTGTGCCCAGTCAATCAGGGACAATTGAGTCGGGATGGAGGGAATAATCAATTAGAAAAGCAACAATTAAACCACAAATTTGAAAATATTGATATTTTTGGCAAATTGTATGTTAAATAACAAAAGTATTCCTTTATTCTAATTGACTACTTATCATTGGCGGATCTATATGGACCAAGGAGGCTCCAGTTATAATCTGAGATTTTTTCGATTTTAATAATATAGTGATGTGATATTTTTTATAGATAATTCCCTTCATTTTAAATTTTGAGTTTGAAAAATTATCTGAAAATAAGAAAAAAAAATTAATTGGAGGGGCTACAATGTAGATTAACATTAAATTTTTAGTTTAACTCAATTTTGTAATTTTTTATGTAAAATTTAATCGAGCCCCTATGAAGATTTTTATACCGCTGCTACATCTTATCGTTAATATATACAAACATAGTTTTAATCGTCATAATTATTGAGACTATTTCTAACATATGTTCATTTTAAACACTTATAAACACTCGTTTTTCAACTATTTCCGTAGTTAAATCTATCTAATTGTAGAGTTTAATTGCATGTTATAGCTTGAATTGTGTTTTCAAATGTCTAAATCCTGGATGATTAATATAACATGCCTTAACTTTGTTATTTTTATTGTAGTTTTAGTTAATTTGTGTGTAGGTTCTCAAATATTGATTGTGGTTGAGGATCTTGTCGAGCCAAGTTGGATCTATGCCAATGAATCAAGCCAAGAAAGTGCCCCGAGTGTGGAATTTTAAGAATCAAAGTCAAACCGGAGTGAGGAGCGGGCATTTGGCTCCACCACATCAAAACAGGTCAAAATCAAGCCTGCAGATGCGGTCGAGGCGCGGCCTCAACTGGACCGGGCCAGAGGCATGAGAAAAAGGTTATTTTGGAGAAGGTCGGGAGGTGCAGTCGTGGCGCGGTCGCCGATTCGTAGCGTCAGAGTGCGATTTTACCTTATTTTTCTTGGCAATTTTTTAACACTTTTACCCACTAGTTTAATATTTGAAGGGAGTCTTTGTACATATATAAATAGTTGTTTTTCATATTTTAGAGGGTCGAACAGTTTGGAGAAGTTAGTTGAAGTTTTTGAGTTTTTGTGAAGAACTTGAAAAAATTTCATGTATCTTGGCAAGATTTGGTTGGGTATTGGAAGATTTCCTCAAATTCGACTAGAAATTCTTAGAGGGCTTGTTCTTTTTTACTTTAATGTCCATTTGAATGTTGAATTTTATGGTTTTGATTAGGGGTGGCAATTGGGTTGGGTTCGGGTTGGCAGGTCGGGTTGAGACCTAATATTAACACGTTATATGCCAACCCGAACCCAACCTATTTATTTTTCGGGTCTCGAAAGTTCAACCCGAACCCGACTTGTTTATTTTCAGGTCGACCCGAGAATGACCCAAATGACCCGTTTAATCTTATTCAAATATTCTAACCAAATTTAAAAAATAAAATATATAAATCTTTTTAGTTCAAATCTTATTTAAATATTCTAACAAAATTTAAAAATAAATAAATTAATCTATATATATATTAAAGCAAAGTAGTAAAATAAATTGTTCACTCCAAAAATTCACATAATTTTTATTTTTATTTTATTTATTCTATTAAAATATATATTCAATAAAAATAATTAAAAAAATTATATTTGTCACTTTTTCTTTAAATTGTTATATCTCATTAATTTATTATATTTATTATTCTTTTAGAATAATACAAATATAACATTATTATAGGATAATATTAAAATCAAATCTCATAGACTTTATGTTTAATGTACTACTTTTTATTTTTATTAAATGTATATATAGTTTGACGTATAATGTAGAAAATAATTTATATTATAATATGTGTAATATTAACGAATAAAAATTAAATATATTAAAGATAATCTATAAAAAATGTTAAGATATATAACTTTATTAATTTCATCTTTATATATCATAAAATAAAATATCATATAATTAATTTGCACATAGTGCGGTGTAAATCATTACATCACATTAATTTTGTTTTACTTGCTATATTTTAATGTTATAGCACATACATTTATAATATATTTTAGTAAAACCTTATGTTTTCACTATTTTATCTTTCTTTATAAGTTTTGTATTTTATCTACTTGCTTTGGTGTTATCAAATAAATAAAAATACTTAGATGTATAATATAAAAATATATATATTATAAATATACTAATATATTCATATAATATATAATATGTTTATAATCTTATAATTATATTTTAAATAATTAGATAATCTATCTATATATTAACGGAGAATAGTGAAAAAACTATTCCCATAAAAAATATTATATCAATTTTTATTTTTATAATATTTATTACTATATTATAACATAAATATATTCTTTATAATAAAAGATATACGAAATTTATGTTTGTCATTTTCTTTAAATATTACATCCCACTAATTTATTATATTTACTATTTTTTATATAATACAATTATAATATCTTTAATAGGACAATTTTGTAATCAAATCTCATTGAATTTGTATTAGGCATATTTCTTTTTATTATTATTATTATTATTATTATTATTATTGTTATTGTTATTATTATTATTATATGAATAATTTGAGATATAATATAGAATTTAATTTATACTATAACACATTGAATATAATATTCATGAATAAAAATTAAATATATTAAAAATAATTGCTAAAATGGTAAGATATCAAACTTTATTAATTTCAAATTAATAATTTAGCGGGTTATTCGGGTTACGCGGGTTGACCCACAGGTGACCCGAACCCGACCCAAAATTTAATTGGGTTCGTGGGTTCAACCCAAAATTGACCCAACAGCTAAATGGGTTGACCCAACCTACTAATTTCGTGTTAGGTTCAGGTCGGGTTGTCGGGTCGAGTCAGAGATTGCCGCCCCTAGTTTTGATTGTGTTTAATTCTAAGTATGTGTAGTTGAATCATATAAATTGGGTTTTTAGGTGTTGTAGAATTGAATTTAGTGCTTATGATTGTTTTTCTTATTATTATTGCCCTCTTGTTTAAGTTTATCGTTCTTCAAATGTATTGTATAATTTTGATGCAATAGAAGATGAATTTGTTGTATGAATCCTTTGTTAATTTTGCAAGTTCATTGTTAATTGACTAAGGGAGTAAAGAACGATATTACTTTTGATTGTAATTCTTGATTGAGAAGCATGATTAGTAGTAGAGTTTTTAATCATGCATGTTGAATTTTAGGATCTATTTAGTCTTCAATCTTTGATCGATGTTGTTTGATTAAATTAATCCAAATTTTAGTTTTTTCCTTGACATGATTGTAGTAGACTTGTGGTATTCACTTTTTCAAGATTAAAATTAGTTTGATAAATGAAGGAATCATCTTAGCACTAGTTCAGTTTTACATACCTTTTAACTCAAGGTTTCTTAAATCTGATTTAACTTTGTTAATTAATTAGTTTGTTTATTGAAAATTAATTCCCTTGCATTGTAAATTTCATATTCAACTCAATCCAGTGGCGATCTACATGGGGACTAGGGGTATGATCCGATATTTTATGATATAGCCCCCTCGTAAAGAAGAAAAAAATGATGAAAATATGATAAAAAGGATTGAAGTTAAAATAAAGGGCAAAAAAAAAAATCCAGCCCACCTTACGAGATTTTTCTGGATCCGCCTAAAATCATGTTTGCTTGGATAATGATTAAAAAAATAGGTGGTATTTAGTTATAGTTTTGATATCTTAATCTTTGTGAATATGATACTCATGATCTCTGCTATTAACAATTGACCCATATACTTGCGGTTCACATGTCAATAATGTGGTGATCAAACACACAAATCTAAGTCTCCAAATTGGAGATGCAGTGATTCAATACTTTTAATCATGAGTTTGAGTGATATTGAACATTTTGTTTTCATTTAAATAGTATACTTAAATTCTTTAAAATTTAAAAAAAAAAAAAAAAAAAACTTTACCCATCTTAGTTTCATGCACAGTATTTTGGGATATCTAAGTCAATTTCAGTTGACCTAAGAACAAAGGTTAGTAGTCTTGTCAGTGCAAACTTTCAATAATGTTTTTTATATAATTTTTTCTTTTTGTGAAATCACATATATTTCTTGTTAAATTACATTTGCAGATTTGGACAAATTCTTGGTATTTGCTAGATGTGATATCTTATATATATTGAAGTTTATGTTCTTAAATGTTGAGTTTAGAAATTTGAAATTAATTTAAAGATCTAACGTTAGAAATTGTTTTTTACAAAAAAAAATGTGTCATGGTTTCAACAGTTATTACAACCAAAAAATCTCATGATAGAAATAAAATAAAAAGTAAGGTTGTGATGATATAAACAATGGAAAAACTATAACTTTATCCTATTATATCAATTAATTTCCAAATTTATCCCAACTTTTTATATATTATGAAATATGATTCTAATGTAAACTTATCTTAGTTAAAAATATTTTTGATGTATGGTGAGTCTAATAAAAAAATGGAAGTGTTATTATTACCTTTGGGAACGGTGGTCCGGCAACAGCCTTTCCCGGCCGGGTAGCCGATATCGTTTTGTGGGCAAAAACCATTACCTCGGCCGGCGCTGGAACCAGTTTCGTTTTTACAATACGAGACGCAGCCGCTGCCAAATGTGTCGTTGTCAAGTCCTATCCCCAGCACCAAGTCATCGCAGCCGATCGCCGTGAGCCAGTTCTCATCGGAGAACGTATAGGGACTCCCATCTAGTAAAATGCCCTGCCAACTGTCTGCTGACCCGTTCACGTAATCGCCTGACTCATTGTAGCAAGCTAAACTCAGCAGGTACGAGGAAAGGATCCGAATCTGCGATGGATTTATTTCGACGACTTCATAATCAAGAGTGGACAGGTAGGGTTTTGGAGGGTTCGTTGAGGTATTGCAGGTGATATTAAAATCTGGTTCGAGTGAGCAGTCCGACCCGACTCCAAATGGGAATGAAATCGATACATTCCCACACCGATCTAAGCATCCGGATTTCGGGACTTGGATGGCGTAAATTGCGGGTGGAAGAAGTAAGGACAGGAAGAAGAAGAAGAAGAAGAAGAGAGAGGGTTGCAGGATCATAGTTTTGAATGCAAAGCTGATCGACAAGCATTCTACAGCAGCTGCACGTATATATGAATATATATAGGCATAGAGAGCTGAGCAAATGAGAAATATTCCTCCCATGAAAAATGGAAAACTTAATTGATTATTATACCTCACAATTATTATTCCATGTGCATATATTAATGATCTATAAAATGTTTTCAAATTGAATTATTTAATCCCAACGCGGAGTTTCTAAGATCCACACAAAAGCACAAAATAATGAACGTATTATCTGAAATGTGGAAAAAGTAGAAAAGTTAATGGGAAAGGAAAAGAAAAGGCACTAATTTAAAAGAATATGTTTTATAATAATTCTTTGTGTAAAGTATATAATGTCCCCAATAAAATAGAACCTTGTTTTTCACGTTGACCAATCATGTGATATATTTTAAGAGGAAGTCTCTAGTGAAATAAATTATTATTTAATTTAAGTTAATAAGTACATATATATCATATAAATTGAATATATACATCATTATGACACTATTCATAGTGAAATATACAATTTCATAATAATACCATTACTAATACTAAAGTACTAGATTTACACTCATGCGATATATGAACTACATATTTAATATTTTATTTAACTATATTAAAATATAATTATAAGGTATATATATGTGTATGTACTAGTATAGTTATAATATTTTTTTTTTCATATTATACATCGAACTATATATATTCATTTGATAAAACACAATTAAAGTTTATAAAAATAAGAGTTTGTTTTACAAAATTAACTTATAAAAAATCATATTTGTATTGTTTGTAAATAGAAAGTAAGATAAAATAGTGAAAATGTAATGTTTTACGAAAATGATACAAGCTTTGGTTGAAATTAAAAAATATATATATTGAAATGTATGTATATTTTATAATATAAAAACATATCGTGTAAAACAAGATTTAGAAAAATTTATATGATATGATGATTTACACCTACGCTATGAGCGAAGTAAATATATGTTATCTTATTTTATGATATTAAGATATAATTAGCAAAGTTATATTTTTAACATTTTTTAGTGATTTCTTTATATGTATTTATTTTTTATTCATCAATATTGCATTTAATATTGTATAATATAAAGTATTTCTATATTATACTTCAAACTATAAATATAAATTTTAATAAAAATAAAAAGAAGTAAATCAAACACAAAATTATGGAATTTGATTTAAATATTATTCCATAAACGATAATATTTGCGTTATTTTGAAAAATAATAAATTGGTGAGTTATAATATTTTAAATAAAAAGTGATAAATCTATTATTATTATTATTTATTACTTATCTATAATACAATAGAAAAATAATAAATAAAATAATATAAAATTAATAGAGAAAATTTTGAGAGGAATAATTATTTCTAGACTACTTTGTTTTAATATATATATATATATATATATATATATAGGGTAGTGATCAGGTGAGAATAGGAGTTACAATGAGAAATAAGAATAGATCTCGCGCGTCCATCTCATCAAATCGACGAACATGATTCATTCTCAGCAAATTGAAAAACGCGGCATTTTTGCCTCAATATTCTGCAGTTTTAGCCTTTAAAGGCTAAAACTGTAAAAATACTCAAACACATACAACAACCTGCATTTTAAGCCCGATTTACTTCATTTTTAGCTCGATTTACTTCATTTTTAGCCCGATTTACTTCAGTTTTACATAAATACGAATTAAAAAAAAATAAACATCTTTTTTCTTCAAAGCAGCAACACGAACATAGTCCCTATAAAACTCAATACCATCATCAACAGTTTTAAAAACTCTGCCCTTAAAACGTTTCATCTCATCAACACACTTTGGAATAAATGAACATGTAAGATACAAAAATGCATAAATTTAACACTAAAGATGCACAATATAAAAGTAAAAATGAACGTTGATCTGAATAAAATAATTTTTTTAAAACTATATTCATGCACAATTAACGAAGTCGAGACCGAACACGAATGCGGAATCCAAAAATAAAGAAAAAAATATGATCGATAGAAGAAATATAAATCAAATCGAACGAAGAATGAAGAAGAAGAAATCAAATCATGCGAAGAAATGAATAAATGAATCTGTAAGATACAAAAATGCACAAAGTTAACACTAAAGATGCACAATATAATAGTAAAAATGAATGTCGATCTGAATAAAATAAATTTTTTTAAATTATATTCATGCACAATTAACAAAGTCGAGACCGAACACGAATGCAAAATCCAGAAACAAAGAAAAAAAAACTGATTGACAGAAGAAATACAAATCAAATTGAACGAAGAAGGAAGAAGAAATCAAATCGCGCGAAGAAAGAAATAAAAAAATTTGATGAGATACTATTTCAGATTTAAAAAAAAGTTAAAATTACAAAAATAACCTTAATTTTGCAAAACTGCAGGATAATCTAGGAAAACTGCACACGGAGTGAAATAGATCATGAGCGTTGAAATCACAAAATCAAAGGTTGAGATTTATTCTCATTTCTCATACTAAAAACTATTATCATATGATCACTAGTCTATATATATATATATATATATAAAGGTACAAACATGTTATAAATTATTACGCTTATTTTAAATAAACTGTGAAAGTTGACTGAGATTTTTTTCGAAATAAAAATCTTTTACTACCGAGTTTTTGCTCCTATCATATATGTCAAACAAAATTAATAATTGTAACGAATTTATCACAGAGCAGTAATCGTCAGTGCATGAGAAGTTGTTTTATGTTAATTTCTTTGGTCAATGTTAAAATACTAACAAAAATGATTCTGAATTAGTTTCTATTTTGTGGCAACAAAAATAAATAAAATTGAACAAAAGTTACTTCCCAAGTCCTTTTAAGAATATCTCATCAAGTGGTGGACATTCTAAAAACTCTCAAAGAGAGTGGTTTCGACCAATAAATAAATGTTTGTCGAGTGAATCAAACGTATTATTTGTTTTTATTAAATTATGAATTCAAATTATAATGCAGATATTTCAGTGGGATAAAATTTAAATTAAGTCATTTTATTTAAAAGAAATAAATAAATAAGTTCTTCTTTTCTTTTTCTTTTTTTTTTTCTGAAACACACTTGGTCGGTGGTAAATAAATTTTCCATACTCGACGACAGAGAA
Organism: Plectranthus barbatus; assembly: GCA_026898455.1. Classification (NCBI taxonomy): domain Eukaryota; kingdom Viridiplantae; phylum Streptophyta; class Magnoliopsida; order Lamiales; family Lamiaceae; genus Plectranthus; species Plectranthus barbatus. Next base: position 9,108 of record JAPKLW010001103.1, read on the forward strand.
ATGTCGTCTCATTCCACGCGAGTATTTGATTAATTCACGCGTTGCACTTTCAATTGTGAAATCAACGAACACTTTATTGTTTGAGAAAAGTTCTGTTTAATTATTAAATTTAGCATGATTTTCCATATTGTTTGAATATGCTATAAATTAAATAATATAGATGCTTTTACCAGTGAAAATCTGTTGACTAGCTTTTTAGTATGTCAGACGAATAAAATCTAATAAAAAATAATAAATAAAAAAAACAAGATGAAATACAATAATTAATTGGAATCCAAAGCAGCTCTACTTATAAAAATTTTAGAAGAGAACTCAAAGCAGCTCGAGATCTGGATGATGTTTACTTCTTAAATCCAGTAATTATATAATTGGTGATAAAAGAAATTTCTTCGAGCTGGATGAAGAAGTCAACGGAAATATCCATTTTGGAGATAGTTCAACGGTGCAGATAGAAGAAAACGATTCTATCCTTTTCGAACGCAAAAACGGAGATCAGTAGCTCATTGAGGAAGTCTACCACATTCCGCGACTACAAAATAATATGTTGAGTCTCGGACAACTCACAGAAACTGGACATTGAGTCACGATGGAAGGTGATGAGTTGCAGGTTTTTTCGAAAAACCCTCTGTAGAAAATAGGTTGGCCTTTGGTTTTTTGGGCCTCTCATTAACCGAGCCCAGTTATCAAAGCTCATTCACTGGTTTTGATTTTGGATTGGGTTTTGGGTCGGTTCTTGTGGTTCGGGTATTCTGTTTGGAGCGGTTACAATTAACCCTTAGTATAAATATCTGAGTGACCCGTTTCATTCCTCATTCGATTGAAACCCTAAACCTAGATGTGTCGCACTCTTTCTCTCTACACTCTGAAATGCTATCCCTTCTCTCTAAACTCCTGTGTGAATCGAGCGAAGTTCTGGTGAGCTGGTGAGTTCGTGAGGATGCCAGATACCTAGACTGCCGTTCTCATACCCTACTTGGCCGGAGGAAGGCATTTTTGCCTTCGGCGGAAATTTTACTTTTTGGCTCAAAAGGTTATCCGGGCTTGTCCAATCGATTTCTAACAACACCAAATGGTTTTCTAACAAGTATAACGAGTCTAGACATGATTTTAAACATCAAAACATGTTGGAATCGAAATAAAACCTCAATATTCCCAAATAGGGCAAAAATACGAAACATGCTCCAAAACCATCACAACTCAATTCCTAGGTCGATATATAGTTTCTAGGCTCACAATATAACATGCTAAACATGCATGCGTACTCATAATATCAACACAAACCTAGATCATGCCATTTATCAACTAGGGCAAAATTTACAAACATGCTTAAACGAAAAAATAGCTAGAAAGAGGTTCGATCTATACCTTCTTGACGTTTTTAGAACCTCGTAGACTCGATAAATGCTTGATCTCTCGATTTTCCACTTCAAAACACAAAGGAAGAGAAATCTAAGGCTGGAAATGAAAAGGAAACGAAGAAAGGGTCCTAAAAAGGTATAGGTTTACCTCAAAATCTTCTCGTCAGAGCTCGCTAGAAAAGTCGCCGGAATTTATTTGGTTAAATTTGAGAGAGGGAGTAAAAGTGTTAAATTGTGAAGGAAGTCTTCTATATATAGAAGGGAGGGGGTAATTTCGGAATTATCGAAAGTCAAAAAGGTTAAAGTGTTGTCACTCACTTGTCACATGAGTTACTTTAACATCATCTCACGTCAACTCCACATCTCATCGCGTCATTACACGGGAGACCGTGATATCTCCTCGGTTTTACAAAATTTATCGATCGATATCATCTCGATACGAAAATATCAGGTCACCGAATAATTAATTGATATTAATTAAATTAAATCCATTAATTAATAATTAATTTCCTTCAATAAAATAAAGGTGACAAAAATAATGCCAAAATAATAATTTCCCAAGTCGAATCGATAGTGAAATCTCGAATTTATTCGATAACAAAATATAAATCAAATATTCGATGATTACATTTAAATTTACGAGGAGTGTTACAATTTAGGAGTTTTTTTAACTCCTAAAGTGGTACAAAGTCTAATTTGTGCTCAAGATTGGCTTCGTTCAGATGCTCCAATTAATGTCAAAGAAGACCTTGCTGACATTAAAAAAAACTTAAATAAGGTAATATATGAAAATAATTTTATTTTTGCATAGCATTAAGTTTATTATTCGAACTTGTTGTGAATTGAAGCGATTGCGACACAAATAACTAACAGAAAATAAATGACACAAAGAATTATAGTGGTTCGAGCGTAAGCTCTACGTCCACTCTTCAAGCCTCCTCGGTGATGATATTATTATGGTGAAGAAAATACAAAGTATGTGACAATTACAAATGATGGGGAGCAGGGGTATTTATAGGGAGATATTCCTAATCACATAAAGAATATAAAACCTAGATATGGTAAGATATATCTAAACCTAAATCTATCTAAAATAGATTTATTCCCATCCAAATCTAATACTGATTAGGATAAATCTTGTCCAACAAGGAAACAAGATATACATAATATATTTTCCATATCTAGGTTTTATATTCCTTATGTGATTAGGAATATCTCCCTAAAAATACCCCTGCTCCCCATCAATTGTAATTGTCACATACTTTATATTTTCTTCACCATAATAATATCATCACCGAGGAGGCTTGAAGAGTGGACGTAGAGCTTACGCTCGAACCACTATAATTCTTTGTGTTCTTGTATTTTCTGTTAGTTATTTGTGTCGCAAACGCTTCAATTCACAACAGAACTTAATTTTCCTTTGTTTTTGTTTATTGGTCTACGAGCTATGGTCTTCGAACCCTCAACAAACTAAGCTTCTATTGCTGAGACTTTGTAATTTTATATTGGATTCATATTTTGGATTGTTGATTTTTGCAAAGTAATCTAACTTTATTTTTATTTTTTTATTTATAGTCATTGGAACCACCTTCATCTATGAAGAATGCTAGAAAAACGAAGAGTTGTTATTTGTGTTGGAAGTGTTTGTTTGTTATATATGTGCATTTTTAAATTATTTAAGTTTTTGAGAATTTGTAATTTTTTTAACAATATTTCAGTAAAAACCAACCGAAAATCGAACAGGAATTTTAGTTCGATTATTTTCCTGTTCGATTCGGTTACAAAAAAAGATAGTTTTTTTGTTCGGTTTTTTCAAGTCAAAACCGAATGCTCATCCCTATACTACACCATATTCTCGTCAACAGAATGGTGTGGTGGAGAAGACAAACCGCACCGTGATTGTTGTGGTACGATCACTACTCAAGACTATGATTGTACCCAACAAGTATTGTTAGGGGTGGCAGTTAGACATGCAGTACATCTCCTGAATCAACTACCCACTAAAGCGGTTCGAGAGAAGACACCGTTCAAAATTTGAACGGGAAATAAGCCACACCAGGATCACCTTTGTGTGCTTGGGTGTATTGTGCATGCCAAGGTGACCAATTCCCATCTTAAGAAGCTCAGTAATTGAAGTCAGTCATTCGTGTATTTAGGTGTCAAAGAAGGAAGCAAGGCGCACAAACTGCTTGAACCACATCGCAAATAGAGGAGCCGAGTGCTATGGAAATATTTGAGCATACTACTTCAAATACTCTGTAGGAATTGAGTCTACAATAAGCGATGTGAATCGCCGTTTATTTCTTAAACCCAAGATACGTTTTATGGAATATTAAAATAAATGTCATGACAAACATCAAATGCTCTATGCATGCTCATATTTAATTTAAAAGATGGATTCAAGGAATACCTCAACTCCAACGGTTTGAATAACGATGGTTGATGGTTGATGGTTGATTGGTGTTCCTACAGATTTAATCTTCTTATTTGTTCTCTTGCTTAATCCGGAAATATGGTGAGGATACGCTACTGGATTGAAACTGCATTGGAAGAACTCGATTTCTCATTTTCCTCCTCATGCAGTCATCGCCCTCCTCTGTTCTCTGGGGTTTCAGTTTTGTGAAGCTGGAAACTGATGTGGGAATGAGAGAACTGGTTAAAAGAGTTCCAGTCAAATCTCTCCAAAATTATCAAAGACCGTGCACATTAAAGCTCTAATATTTGTCCAAATATATTAATTGTGTATCCTTCACAATTTTATATTGGCATTAAGTTTATTATTCTAATATATGAATATTTTTAATCATAAAATAAGTCTTTATCTAATATTTTAAAATAATAATATTATTATTATAATAATGATAATAGTTTGGTTAATATGACCATTATTAAAAACAATGGAGGATTTGAAATAATAATAGAATAAATAAAAAATAATTATAAAATAATATGAGATAAAAAAGATAATAAACAATTTTGCTTTTTAGATTTTCGAATGACAAATGAGAATGAAATCCACTATTTTGGAGGGTTTTGTGATATCATAGTATTTGGGTATCATTATCAAATTCAATTTCCCTCCTGACATTCACGAACCAAATGGACCCTTAATATTTTTTAAAAACTTTATATATAAAATATGTCCGTGCAACGCACGAGTGAATTATTATTTCAACTAGTTGTTTGGTATTTTAATCAATAATTCGTAAAGTTTAATCTCGTATAAAATTAACCACAATTTTAAATTAGTTTAAATACTTATAAAATCAAAATAACAATCCATACTATAACTAAAACACAATCTATGTCAATTTTATTTTTCTAATTGCTTTATAAGTTATATATATTTTAAATTTACTTACAAATTATGTTTCTATTTTATAAATAAAATTAATTAAAAACAAATAAATTAATTATATATATAGTGTGGTTGGGTTGGAGTGATAATTGATGTTGTGGAAGTGAGAGAAATTAACAAAATATTAAAAAATATTGGGTGACTGGATCGGTTGCTGATAAACTTAGTCTAATGGGCTCAAAGCATTTAATGGAACAGACTAGGGATTAAATGCAAATAATAAAGTAGGCCTCGTATTAATTAATTTCAGGTTCAACCCAGAACATAATTAATTAATAAATATTAATTCATGCCACCAGATAATTAATGTTGATCTACCCCTTTATTACCGCATTATTAGAAGCGGGTTGCATTGACTTAGTTAATTCTCATATTTAAGGTTTCAGACATTTATTAATTAATTCAGCATATGACAATTAACTGCAATTAATTAATCTCTTATTGTTCATAAACGGTACCACTCAACTCTTATCGCTTATGTCTGAATCAATGATTTAGCCTACAGGTCTTAGCATAACAAACGTCGTGAGCTTCCCAGGAAATGTCACCATCCTGAAATGGTTATGGTTATCTAAATTCAGCCTGAGGAAACCCCACAGAAATTGTCATCACCTACATATAAGACTCTCTACCATAGTAAGTCAAAGTGACAATCAATCAATGTGTGCCCCTCAACCTTCGATAGACTTTAGATCCGAGCAAGTTACCGAGATCTTTACTCATTCATATGTCAAGTAGAATGGTTCATCTCACTATTGATCCTATCAATACATTGAAATGTATCGGTCACACAAAGCAGCCAAGATAAACCACTTATAGAACTTGTGTCCAACAGCCTAAACTGATAGCCTAACCGAAAACTGTCTCAACTGTGATAAATGTATATAACATGCTAGGTTGAACGAGCTATACGATCTTCTGTGATATCTTACACACCGTATGATCTCCCTATCGACAAGATAACTGGATGCATTTGTTCGCATCGTATGATTGTTAATTCAGACAAGAGTTATTTATTGCAAGTCATTAATGATTACCGGTATATCAAACATAATATTTTCCAATATACCAATCATAATGTTTTTATGTATACAATTCCAACGTAATTTGTAGTTTGAACCAGTTAGTGAAAGAATAGATCAAAGTAATAGTTTACCTACACCAAGGTCAGGTGGACATGCTGGGAGTAATAATGAACTTGTTCGATACAGGGACATGGTAGGGATAATGGCAGAAGCTGCTCGAGTTGATCTCAATGAGAATTTTGAGGAAGCTTTGTTAGTAGAAACGAAGGAGTCGTCTTGCTACTATGAAGCAGTCGGACATCTAGAATGGGAAGAAGCAAGACAAAAGAAACTAAAGTCATTGAGAAGAACGATACTTGGTCACTTGTACCACTGCTTGTCAGATAAAATGTGATTGGACTTAAATGGGTATTCAAATTGAAGAAGAACGATCAGGTGGAGAAATAATCCAGCTTCAGGCTCGCTTGGTGGCGAAGGGCTATGTACAACAACAAGGCATTGACTTCGATGAAGCTTTCGCACCAGTTGCTCGAATGGACACAATTTGAGTCATCCTTTTCTTGCCGGCTAATCGAGGATGGCAAGTACACCATCTCAATGTCAAGTTTGCCTTTTTGAATGGGGAGTTTGAAGAAGAGGTGTGTGTGTCTCAACCGGAGGGCTTCGAGGTCACAGGGAAGAAGCACATGGTATTGAAGTTAAGGAAGGACTGTATGGCATTCGACAAGCACCTCAAGCTTAAAATCTGAAGCTCGAGTTTTGAACAAATGTGCTTGAAAAAATGTTCGCATGAGCAGGCGGTTTATACAATGGATTATTTTAACACTAGGTTGATTGTAGGTGTTTGTGTGGACGATTTGATCGTAATAAGTAAATATCTGAAGGAAGTCAGAGTCTATAAGAAATAGATGATGGAGCAGTTCGAGATGAGTAATCTTGGATTGCTATCGTACTATCCTGGAATCGAGGTGACTCAGTTCGAGGAAGGTATTTTGATCAAGTAGATTGCTTATGTCGGTGCTAACCCAGTTCGAGATGGTTGATTGTAACTCTACCAAAATTCCGATGGGACCAAGCGATCAACTCCACAAAGATCTCTAAGGACAGCTAGTCGATGAGACAGGATATCGAAGAGCCATCGGTTGTCTACACTATCTTCTTCACACGAGGCCAAATTTGTCCTATGCAGTTGGAGTTGCCAGTAGATTTATGGAGAGGCCTACGGAGATGCATCATAAGGCAGTGAAGCAGGTGCTACATTACCTTCGAGGCACTATGCATTTCGGACTATTGTTTCGAAGAGGAGTAGGAAGTGATGAAAAGATAGTGGGTTATTTTGACAGTGATCTTGCAAGTGACCTAGATGATCGAAAGAGCACAGGAGGCATGACATTCTACATCAATAACTATCTTGTCTCGTAGAACTTGCAGAAGCAGAAGACTGTTTCACTTTCGACGTGCGAAGCAGAGTTCATGGCAGCAGCAGCAACATATTAAGCACTTCGGTCGAAAGCATTGTTGTTCGAACTGACTGGTTCGAAACAAAAGATTATGAAACTCTTCTTCGACAACAAGTCTGCACTCGCACTTATGAAGAATCTAGTGTTCTATGGTCAAAGCAAATACATCGACACGAAGTATCACTTCATTCGAGAATGTGTCGAAGGAGGTCAGATCAAGGTAGAGTTCGTTCGAACCAATGAGCAAAAGGCCGATGCACTTACTAAAGCATTGCCAACACCAAGATTGGTAGTGATACGACATTTGCTCGGAGTCAGAGACCTCAAACCACTCAAGGAGTAAGGGGTAATGTTCGTTCGAATCAATACATTGAAATATGTTGAGAGAATCTCAAATTCATGATCTTTTGATCAAAGAAAGGCTCTTTTCCAATGGATTAAGAGTAGGGGATGCTTTCTCGGTATTGGTTAGAAGTTCATCTTGTTACATCCTCTGGTTCTGTTGGCCGGCGGTGCTTTCCCAGCTTTACTCACAATAATTAAGAACCTGTTTCCCAGCAGTTCTTCATAATTCATATCATTTCATTTCGTTGATTTATAATTTTAGACGACATGAATTCACATTTTTTCAATAAATGCTATTTTTCATCATTAAATGGTAATTTCTTAATATTTTTTGGAAATAACAATTTTTAATATTAAAAAGGGAGGATTTACAATTATTTTCTTACACATAAAACTACGATAATTAGACAAAATTGTTGTTGATTTCAACCACCATCATCAAGTTTGTAAAGAGGGTTCAAGTTTCTTTTCTCAAAAAAGTTCTTCGAAACTTTTTTTAGATGTATGAAAGTTGAGACAGGAGAGACAGAATATGTTGGGCCAAATGAGCGATGAGCCTTATAAATCAAATAAGTGTGTATTCCAACTTATTTGATCTTTGAATTTTAAAATCACGATTGACTTTGCCTCTATTGTCAATGTGATCATACTTGGATGAGGCTAATCAATCAAACTCGATTAATGAATTATTTAATGGGACAAATTCATCATATCCAAGGTTCAAGTTGTGTTTTTCTCCCAAAAAAAGAAGTTACTTTTTTTTTTTGGCAATTTTTTAGATTATTTTTATATTTTATATTCGTACAAACAATGAAACAACCATAACATTAAAAAAATTAGAACGTCCCATAGTTCAGGGTATTGTTATGAAATATCTTATTTTTGATTAATAGATCATAATTTTAAACTTCCTCAAAACATTTGAACATATAAATTTAAATAAATATATTATTATTAAAAAAACTTGGAACTCACCTCGTATAACTGAGAAAGTCTAGTAATTATCTACACATATATACTCACATCAACTTCGAGAATGGTATAACTGCTGAGTAAGAAGGCGAATAGTTCAAAACTCCAAAAGAAAATGAACAAGAGAGAGACTATTTTTATTATTAATTTTTAAAAATATGGCTATGTTTGGATTTATACTTTAAATTTGTTCCATTATTACTTTTCTACTAGTCGTACACTTAGTTACCTTTATATTTTATTAGGGATATAGTTGAATTGAATAGTGATTAAATTAAATTTAACTTATTTATTATTGAATATTTGATATTTATGAATTTTATTATAGTTTTATCAAAATTAAACGAATTTTCTAAATATAAGATTTTATTTAAATATTCATTATTTTAGCTTTAAAATAAATTGATTTATTAACAATAAACACAAACCCTTCTCTTATAATAATTAAAGATACCATTTGAAGTATTGAATATATAAGTTTTATATTTTTAGTTAATTTAACAAATGAGCTTGTTCAAGAGTTTTGCACTATGACATTAAAGTTTAGTTCGTTTAGAAAACAAATTTTACTAAGTATTTTTTTATTAAATCGAAACCTCATTTAATTATAAATTGCTTGATTCACTTACACTCTAGTCACGAAATCTATTTAACTAAACTAATTCTCCTTGTAAACGATTGTATTAACAAAATAAGTAAAAACTCAATATTTTTATATTTGTTTTCCGTTCGAAGCTATGCTTAATAGAAATGGTAATTTTAAATACAACCACAATTTTACTTAATTTAGTGCAACCCCGCATACTCCACTGCTCCTTCCACCTTCTCTCCAGACAATCTGGCCCATCTTCCCCAAATTATGCTCTTATCACCCTCTTTCATTTTTTTGCATTATTTTGTTGTTGATTTGGATAGAAATAACACCATAGAAACCCCAGCTCCAATATTTTCCAAAGTATTATATTCCTTTTTGAGAATGCAGTGAGATTTAAAGAATAGAGGGATATCAAGTGAAGTAATATAATCACTTTTCTAACAGTTATGATATCAGTTATAGCAATTATCAGAAGATATAAATATTAGTGCAGTTGGAAAATTGCTCACGTCTACATGATTTAATATTACTAGAAAATAATTCTTATGACAGTTCATCATCTTCTTGAGTTGAGAGTAAATTCTGTATGCACATATCAATTTTTATCTTTGTTTGTACTCTCATTTTTGTACCTTAATAAGATTCATCTTTTATGTACTATGACCAAAGGTTTTTGTTGAATCCAATCAAGTAAAAGATCATGTTGTTTTTCGTTGCATTCTTGTTCGTATTTCTTCTGATTTAAAATTTAAACATGAATTGAAATCTCAACAATCATCTTCCTAAAAACTCAAGCCCAGAAACCGTCAAGATTGTTTAATTACCATTTATCTTGCTTTGTATAATAAGTCAAGGAAATAAGAAATATATGAAGAAAGAATTAAAAAACAAATATATTTATCTCTTCCTTTTTCTCATGAAGAAGTTGGAGGCTAAGCTAGGGGTGGGAATATGTCAGACTACCCGACATGGGCCTACGACCCAGCTTACTTAAAGCCTACATAGGTTCTGTCTATCTCATAAAAATATCAGGTTTGAGTTTCTTTAATCGCCTTGTAATTAAACAGGCTTAGGCTCGAGCTTCAAATCCGGCCTTTCAAACCTAATAGGCCGGCCTACTTAAATAATATATTATATAATTATTAGATATATTTATTATTGTACATAAAAAATTAAATTCATAATTTAATACAACTTGAATATTTATACTAGTAGTTTATATTCTAAAGTTCGAATTAAACTCAAGAACCCATTTCAAGTTTGAGATAAACTTATATAGTTTCTCTTATAATTATTAAGTTATATATTATATATATGATCATATATATATATTTAATTTATAAAACAAATAATATATTTCTAATTTAAAAATAAAATATTTTTTAAAAATTATTAAATAGGCATAAATAGGCCTCAAGTAGGCTAGAAGTCCGACCTATATCACTAAAAATGTCAGGCTAAGGCCTTTATAAAAGCCTATAATAGTAAATAGGTCAGACCCAAACTTAGTAAATTTTTTACATGCCCAAACTTATCGGAGCAAAGTCTAGCCTGACCCGACCTATTTTCACTCTAAGCTAAGCTGCTTTTTTATTTTAACAAGTTTTAAGAGGATAAGCTACGAGGGTATAATAGGACATGTAAAAATTGTTTTATTATTTATAACTTTAAGGGGTTATAAAGATTTTTAAAAAAAATTCACTTGTTTAGAATTATCCTAATAGAAATTGAATACCCAACCAATATATTTCCGAGTTACTTTTGGCATATTTTATGTATTATTTTGTAGTAAATCATATTGAAATTTTTACTCTCAATGGATGGAAAAATCATGTAAAAATGAAAGTAATCAAAGAATCGCTAGAGAAAACATTTCTACCTCTTCACTCACCGTAATTTTCTATAAATTTTTAGGACGGAAGTAACCTGTACAAATTATTCTGAGGTGCACATGATGATTTTTTACATTTTTTTTTTGAGATTATAATTCGTATGGAATAGATTTGTATCCAAATCAACCTGTATTTAAATTTCCTTCATAAACTTCTTACTTAAACACAATAAGATTTCGATCAACATGATTAGAAATATCAATCGGGTCAGCTCTATCGAGTTGCTCGCATTCAATCTAGATCAATTTAGGCTAATAATCTTGTCCGTAACTCCAACCATTCAATTTTAGGATTAGCTCTTTGGCCAAAAAAATTACTAATAATTAATTTTTGTTATCAAACATATTCATCTCTTTAATCTTCTAAACAATGCATATTACCTCTTATGAAAAATTCAAAATATATCAAAATCTTTATGTATTTATCAATTAAAATATTGAAAATATATTATTTTGTATTGTAACAAAAACTTAATTTGAAGGATTATCTATTAAAAGCTATTTAAACTAAAAACATTTATATAACTTTTTAAAACTTAAATAAGAAATACAATCTTAATACTAGAAGTAGATTTTTAATAATATACTTATTCTAAAAAAATACTAATAAAAAGTTAATCGGATAAATTGGGCTACTCCATCTAGTTTCAATCTCAGCACTATCAAGTTGTGAGCTATTCAAGTTTTATTAAATGTTCCACATTGATTTGAGAAATAGTCCGGGCTAGTATATAATGTTCAAGCATCATACTCCTTATAAATTAGTTTTATGAGGAGGTATTGCTAACATGGTATCAGAATCAACTCATTTCAATTATGGGCACGCCAATAGCAATTCGAGGTTAAATGGTCTCATGTGTATGCTATGGTCCGAGCAAGTATATCATTTACAAGCATCCTACTCCTTACCAGTTTTATATGGAGAGATGTGATGATGGCAAGTTTAAGTTTTTCGGATCTAACTATTTCAATTATAACCTATTTTTGTTTGAGTTTAATGGATCAACTCATCGATTTTGGACTAAATTGACATCTTAAACACAATAAATCGATAATACTCCCGCCAGATTAGTCCATATTTCCATTTTCGTCCGTCCCACCAGATTAGTCCACTTTTTAAAATGGAAAAAAATATCCTCACATCAATAAAATATTAATTCCACTACACTCACAAACATTGGTTTCTGTGCCGAAACCAAAGTGGAATAATCTAATGGGACGGGGGAGTAATTCAATTCAATAAAAAATAAAATTTGATTAAAAAAATGATTCAAAGAAAATACAAATCATATATGATTAATACCATAAAAATTAATTTATAATAATAACACTCAATTTAAATAAAATAATTAACCTAAAGCTTAATTTCATAATAATTAAGTAAGTGAAAAAAATAAAATAAATATGTTTTATTCATTTAAATAGATATCCTAAATGGATTATTTCAATATAAAATTTTCATATATACTTAGTATATGAATCCAATAAAAATTAGAAACTGATAAACATAAACCTTACGAATTTGTGTCAAATCTTGTCATGTCAATGTGATATATAAATTATGAGCTCTAATTTCTATTCTTATAAAATATATATATAATGTATTAACTATGCCCCACAACTTCAATCTATAAATAATATCTTTAATGTCTTTAAATAGACTCAACCGTTAATTTGTTTTTTTTTTTTTTAAATTCAAAAATCGATTATTGGTCCTAAATCTTAAATTTATAAAAATTAACACATGGTGGAAGTTTTAATGTGATTAGTCACTCAACTAATGGTTACTAAGTCGGTTGATTTAGACAATTGATTGTGTTATCTTATTTTTAAGTTAATCAATTTAAAATATACTCCAATAACTTAGTTAGTTGTTAAGTTTAAAATGAGAAAAAAAAAATAAGCAAGCAAGTAAAAATTGGTAAATAAATAACAGAGTATATTATAGTAGTTCGAATGTCAAAAGATTTTACTTCCGCTCTTCGATAGTTAGATCTGAAATCCACTAAAACATAATTATAAGTACAAGTTGTAAATCTTAACTCTTTTTGTCGCGAGAAGCTTCTATTCCTTCAACTTCCATGCAACTTTAGACGATGAGCTTTATTACAAACACAGTGTCGCTAGGCTCTCCGACTAACAAGTTTTACCACAAACACATCATTAAGCTTGAGAGCTAGACATGTGTGATTTTGAGTTCCTCGCTGTTGGTCCCGAAATACCAGAGTCGTCGTGTTGATAACTTAACACGAAATGCAGCGGAATATGTCTTACGTTTCTTGCACTTAATATTATTTTCCAAAAAATAGTTAGCTCAAGTTATGACTTAAGTTTGTGTTCAGATATACACTAGCAACTCCGTTGCTAGGTTTTAAATCGATCTTTGAACAGTAAACTAATAAAACAGTAAATGCACACAAGATTTATAGTGGTTCGATCAAATAGATCTACGTCCACTCCTTAGCCGAAACACTAAGAATTTCACTAGAAAAGTATACATATTACAAGGAATCGCCTTTCCAGTTAAGTAGGCAGTGAGCTTTCGGCCTGGCTACTTGACAGCTATCCTCCGTGAGTCTGCACTTCTCCGGTAAGGTTTGGCTGGGGTCAAGGGCACACCTTCGAAACTCCTGCCTTGCCTGATATGGAAGAAATAGATACTTCCTGATTTTCCTTGAGTATGGCTAGACGCCCGTTCTAATCTTAACCTTTTCAGGTGTTCGACTGTTGGATACTCCTAGTAAAGAGATTATCCCAATGATTGAAGATTCTTAACGGATGTTCAAGAATCTTCAGGGTTGAGTGTCAGATATTGAATGTGAAGACACTCTTGGTTGTTGAGGGCTTTGATTGTGTTTTTTTTTATCACGAGCTCTCAACTGACTACTTTTTATTGTTCGCTTTGTCAAAGGAATCTCACACTTGAATATGATGTGATTGAAGCGGTTATCGAAGTAGTAAAAGCAGTTCTTTTTTCAGTTCTTGAATCTGTCTTTTATAGTTGGAGATTCAAAACTTGAATCTCCATACCCGTTAGACACAACGGCTTCTTTGTCCAAGAGTGGATTAACTTGATAGAGCGCTTTTTTAGTATAGATGTACTTTCCAAACTACTTAGGGAAAGTCTCGTCCTTTGTGTGTCCTTTTTGTCAGTGTGGCAGTCCGTCTTCAGCTTTTGCATCTCGACCTTTGTTATGTTGAAAGTTGCTGAAGTCTTTTACTGCCTTCGATCCTTTGACTTCTTTTGTTTCAGACTCTTTACTTTGATGCTGAAAGGTTCGAATGCTAACACCTTAGCATTCTGTCAGACATGCTTTCAGCCATTTGCTAGTGATCCTTTGTTGGCTTGTTTTTCTAGCAGATTGTGAGTTGAATGCTGATATCATTTGCTTCGTGTCTGCTAGGGATTCTTCTTAGCACACTAGTCTATTACAACTCGATGTTCAACTTATACAGGACTTTACAAGTTGTTTTAGACTCTCTAGATTTCAGCAAATGATCGACCAACTAAATAAGGTTTGATCTTACAAAACCTTTTACAAATAAGTCCTAAGGGAGTTTCTAGGGATAATT
>JAPKLW010001103.1:35492-72092 GCA_026898455.1 Plectranthus barbatus
TTTCTTTCTCAAGAATTTTGAAATTTTCAGAAAGTATTGAAAATTCGACTTTCATTTTTGTAAGTTCCTCACTTGCAGACCTTAGTCTTTCGACTTCCTCGGTCAAATTTGAAACTTTTAACTTCAGTGAGGTGTTTTCTCCTACAATGATGTTTTTAATTTCGTACATTTTAGAGAATTCTTCACTTAGCTTCGTGAGATAGTCTTCCTCAGAATCTAAAGTGAGATTCTCGCAATCATCAAAGGTTATAAGTATAGGGATATTTATTGAAATTACCTCGGTGTTCTCGGCTGCTAGAGCCGTTTCAGCATTCTGATCAGCATCTGCATCAGCAAATTGATCTTCCACGACGTCTGCCATCAGAACTAGCATGGCTTCTTCATCTTCTTCCTCTGAGGATAGGTAGTACTCCTCATCATTTTCAGGAATGTCCTGAGTTTCTGTCCTGGTTAGGAGCGCTCTTTTGACTGCATTGCCTGCACGTCTTTCAAATCTTTGTTTCAGCCGCTCCCTTTCTTCTCTGCTGACTTTCGGACAGTCATGTTTCAAGTGGTCAGGAGATCCACACTCGAAACAGGTCCTAGGCTTTCGCTCCGCTGAGCGGGCATGAGAAGGTGACTGTTGAGTCTCCTTTGCTTCCTTTTCGCCTTTAGCCTCCATCAACATCTTCTGAAGTTTCTTCATCTGTTCTTCTAGTTCACTGATCTTAAGATCAGTAGGCTGAGAGCCAGAGGTTGTAGCAACCTCCTTTGATTGGGTTACAGAAGGAGATCTTTCTTGATTGTAATATGGTTTCTTTTGTTTAAACTTATTAAAATCCTTTTTGACAAAATAAGCCAAATCATCTGAGCTAGCAGCGGACTGTACTACTGCAGCTTCATTCTTCTTTGACTGTTGTATTATGAACTCGTGAGATTTTAACTGAGCAAATACCTCAGATGTAGACATTTTGTTGAGATCTTTCTCACTTAGACTAGTCATTTTAACAAACCAGTCATCTCTGGGGTATAGTTTAGAGATAATCTTGTGATTCATTTCCCCATTCTCATATTTCTTACCAAGGTTATTCAGCTCTCCAATGATGGTATTAAATCTTTCCTCCATGGCCATTATGGATTCACCTGCATTCATAGAGAAAGATTCATATTTATCAACAGCTACCTGCAGTTTATTGCGTTTCATCTGGTCTGTCTCCTGAGAAGACTCGCAAACATACTGCCACATTTCTTTAGCTGTATCAAACTCCAAAGCTTTTTGTACCATCAGCTTTGGTAGGGAGTCAAGGATTAACTTCTTTGCAACATGCTCCAGCTGAGCTCTTTTCTTGTCTTCACTTGTATATTCCTCAAAAGATTTTTCAACCATTTGGGGTCTCTGTGGCCTTGGGGGTCTAGGTTGATCTCCTTCATCAGCTCCTTCAGCGGGTTCGGGTACAGGTCCTATAAAAGTGTTAGCTTTCATAATCTTAATGGGACCTCTTTCAAGTACCTCAACCATTTCTGGGTGTATGCTCTGAAGCTGTATTAAGGCCATCTTTTTCCATGTTGTGAAGTTCTCCCTGTTGTACTTTCCAAGAGAGTGATTCAACATCTTGTCTTCTGAGCTAAACAAGTGAAACACAGATAAACAGGTAAAAGTGCAAGGAAAATGTGGATCTGGTCTTAAGCGACTCAGAAGCAGTCGGTTTTTCAACCTCCTGCTCTGATACCACTTGTTGGTCCCGAAATACCAGAGTCGTCGTGTTGATAACTTAACACGAAATGCAGCGGAATATGTCTTATGTTTCTTGCACTTAATATTATTTTCCAAAAATTAGTTAGCTCAAGTTATGACTTAAGTTTGTGTTCAGATATACACTAGCAACTCCGTTGCTAGGTTTTAAATCTATCTTTGAACAGTAAACTAATAAAACAGTAAATGCACACAAGATTTATAGTGGTTCGATCAAATAGATCTACGTCCACTCCTTAGCCGAAACGCTAAGAATTTCACTAGAAAAGTATACAGATTACAAGGAATCGCCTTTCCAGTTAAGTAGGCAGTGAGCTTTCGGCCTGGCTACTTGACAGCTATCCTCCGTGAGTCTGCACTTCTCCGGTAAGGTTTGGCTGGGGTCAAGGGCACACCTTCGAAACTCCTGCCTTGCCTGATATGGAAGAAATAGATAATTCCTGATTTTCCTTGAGTATGGCTAGACGCCCGTTCTAGTCTTAACCTTTTCAGGTGTTCGACTGTTGGATACTCCTAGTAAAGAGATTATCCCAATGATTGAAGATTCTTAACGGATGTTCAAGAATCTTCAGGGTTGAGTGTCAGATATTTAATGTGAAGACACTCTTGGTTGTTGAGGGCTTTGATTGTGTTTTTTTTATCACGAGCTCTCAACTGACTACTTTTTCTTGTTCGCTTTGTCAAAGGAATCTCACACTTGAATAGGATGTGATTGAAGCGGTTATCGAAGTAGTAAAAGCAGTTCTTTTTTCAGTTCTTGAATCTGTCTTTTATAGTTGGAGATTCAAAACTTGAATCTCCATACCCGTTAGACACAACGGCTTCTTTGTCCAAGAGTGGATTAACTTGATAGAGCGCTTTTTGAGTATAGATGTACTTTCCAAACTACTTAGGGAAAGTCTCGTCCTTTGTGTGTCCTTTTTGTCAGTGTGGCAGTCCGTCTTCAGCTTTTGCATCTCGACCTTTGTTATGTTGAAAGTTGCTGAAGTCTTTTACTGCCTTCGATCCTTTGACTTCTTTTGTTTCAGACTCTTTACTTTGATGCTGAAAGGTTCGAATGCTAACACCTTAGCATTCTGTCAGACATGCTTTCAGCCATTTGCTAGTGATCCTTTGTTAGCTTGTTTTTCTAGCAGATTGTGAGTTGAATGCTGATATCATTTGCTTCGTGTCTGCTAGGGATTCTTCTTAGCACACTAGTCTATTACAACTCGATGTTCAACTTATACAGGACTTTACAAGTTGTTTTAGACTCTCTAGATTTCAGCAAATGATCGACCAACTAAATAAGGTTTGATCCAACAAAACCTTTTACAAATAAGTCCTAAGGGAGTTTCTAGGGATAATTCCCAACACTCGTATAACATGGAATTTGTTGAAAGATTAAAATAACTTTGTGGAAAAAGATTCAAAAAGCCTATCATATTCAATATCTTAGAAAGATCCTGAACTTCAGGGTTCTCAAGCTAGAGGCTTGGAGTCTCATATTGAATACGGTTAAGAGAGATGATTTTTGATCGCTTAGAATGCTCAAAGTGCCAACAGTTTAGCAATCTTCTCTCTCGATATTCTAGGGTATTTATAGACGTGCTTCAAAATTAGTTTCAAATACTAGTGTTTGAGTAGTTGAACTCCCATGCATGATCTAAAACCTTTATGACTATGAAGTATGAAGAGCATGTTTTCCGTCGTTTTCACAGTTTTTTTCGTTCAGAATGCCTTTGAGTCAATCCAAAAGAATTTCCAACTAATGTCCTGACTTTCGGATTTACTAAGGTTGAAACTTTAATTCTTTTTTAGTTCTTTTCATTTTTTTTTCCTTGATTGACTTTGTTCTTTTTATCCAGTTGAGTTTTCCTACTCAATCGATGTCTCCGTTACTGACGAGTAGGAGCTGATACTTAGTTTGAGTGAGAGGAAATTAAAAAAACATTTGTTTGCAAATTTATTTTGGTATTGATTGTGTTTGAGTAGTCTCAATATAACTCAAGGAAGTAGTTCGAGTGGATCGAGGAGACTAGTCCGGTAAAGTGGGTCGAGCCGTGTAGGTCGAGGAACTCGTGGTGCAGTTCGAGTTGGATAGATATAGAAAAGATATGGTGTATATCTTGTTTCCTTGTTGGACAAGATTTATCCTAATCAGTATTAGATTTGGATGGGAATAAATCTATTTTAGAGAGATTTAGGTTTAGATATATCTTACCATATCTAGGTTTTATATTCTTTATGTATTTAGGAATATCTCCCTATATATACCCCTCCTCCCCACCAATTGTAATTGTCATACTTTGTAATTTCTTCTCCATAATAAAATCATCACCGAGGAGGCTTGAAGAGTGGACGTAGAGCTTACGCTCGAAGTTTGGCTCGCCCGGGCCACCAAAAACTGCCAGAAACCGCCAAAAAACCGACTTGGCTCGGCCGATCGACATATGGCTCGACCGAGCCAAGTCCCAACTCGGCCACGCTCGATCGATCCTGCACAGGCTCGACCGGTCGAGCTCTCTGAACTCCCGCTTGGCCGATCCTGCACAGGCTCGACCGGTCGAAGCCTCCAAACTCCAAAACCTTACGATTTTCCTCCAAAACTCCACCAAATATGCTTGTTTATGCCCAAAACCTATCCTACACACATCAAACACACAAAACACGAAAACACAACCAAAATACGACAAAAACATATGATACGGGAGTAAAATAGCCACAAACAAGCATGTTCACATATCAAAATACGGGTCATTTTACGCACGTATCATAACCCCCAAACTTAAACCTTTGATTGTCCTCAATCAAAACAAAGCCAAGTAATCAATCTACCTCATCAAACAACCTCATAGCTCATCATAGTCATCTTAGCATGCTCTTATAAAACGAGATTATCACCTAACTTTGTGACACGGTTAATGCCAACGACTCAAACCACTCATCAACATTGGATAAAGAAATGAAAGCACTCCCTCACGTGTTTGAGGTTTGAAGAATTCACTCATGCACAAGGTATCGAGTACAATTTCCATAGGCTTGAAACAACTCTTACCACTATACTACAACGAGTTGGCTCCTAAAATCACAAAGGTCTTTGTTTTTGGTTATAACGTGGCTTACTAGAAGGTAGGTAGTTTTGGGCCAAAGTGACTAAACTTCTCAATTTCCCAAAACCCCCAAACTTATTTTCTTCAATCCACTTCTAACCTCGAGGCTTTTCAATCACAATTCTCATATATTTTTCTTTCATTTTCTTTTCTTTCTTTTCTCATTCTCTTTTTCTAGCACCCTCAATTTTTTTCATGGGGCTATTCATTTTCTTCTCTCTTTTCCTTTTCTTTTTTGTTTCTTTCTTCTTCTTCTTTCATTCGAAGTACCAAAAATTTTGTTGATACCCCTTTTTTCAAGGATTCACATCAATCCACACTCAAACATTTTTTTTGTTGATACCCCTTTTTTCAAGGATTCACATCAATCCACACTCAAACATTTATTGCCTCAACAAGCACAACTCCAAGATACCAAGCAACTCCCAACCCAACTCTCAACTCCGTATTCACCCTCATACACTCATTCCCCCAAAATATGTCCTAATAATTTGAAAAGAATTCACCATTAAGCTCAATCACGGAAATCAAGGGTATGAAGGGCAAAATTATAATATCACCACCTTATACTCCCGAAGTGAAAGGTAGAGCTAAGAATCGATGGCCTAAGATCATTTTTTAGTTACCAAACCCATATCAAATAGATAGAGAATATATTCAAGTTCTAGATCTTGTGCTCTCAATCTTGCCACTCACAATCGAAATAGATATGACAATATCATGGCTCAAATCTCATAGCTTTTTGTCAAGTCCTATGCATTAACCACATACAAAACTTGGCAATTCAAAAGTTAAACTTAAATCATGCTTCGAAAACTAGATTCCGCCCTATCATAAGTTGAGGTAGACATCAAACTTCACTAAGTAAATCATGATTAAATCTCAAGCCTCATTTAGGTTCATCACACACACACAAGCACACAACATCCTAACAACAATCTACATGCCATAACACAATGTAATTAAAACTAGATGGTAGGAAAGACGATAGAAAACGTTACCCATCAGTAGGCACGATCTTCGCTCCCCATTCCTTATTTGTACCTACTACAAAGCATACACCACCAAACAATTGAGCATAAACTAGCCGATAAAGCTCTCATATCCACCAACTTCCACAAACCAATTATCAACAAAAATACAACAATATCCACCATTTCCACCATTCATTCCAAACCATCACATATCCACATGCCAAAACCAAATGGAAAGAATTAACCACATGAAAACTTGCCAAAATATTCCATCCATTCATCAATAAAATCATTCCACAATCATCATCCAAATTCAAATTCAAAACCAAAGTAGAGGTAAATCATAATACAACCCAATCGAAGTTCCAAGTCATTATTCAATAAAGGGACAATATCCAACAACTAAACTAATTGCAAGATAAAGGATAGGAGATGAAGAAGAATAAACCGAGGCACCGGCTACCGGCACATTCCCCCAAACTTAGTCAAGTGAGACTAAGTTTGCGAAAATGGTGGACGGTGCATCGTCACTCCTCTCGATCTTGTTGCTCCTCCTACAAACACAAAAACAAATAAACTAGACATTTATTCAAAATCAAAGCAACTAGAAGCAATTAAACAAAAGAAAGAAAATTGGTTGGGTTGCCTCCCAACAAGCGCTTCCTTAACGTCGGTAGCTAGACGACCTTACCACATCACCCATTATCAAAAATTGTGTGGGTTTTTAATACACCTTTCTCCCTTAATCGGCATTTACTTGGAAGCAACTTGTCCAAGGCAATCTTTCTTTCACCCCTATCATCTCTCCAAGGAGGATCGATCATCTTGTTGAACTCGAATTGCACGAATGAGTGCTCCTCTTTTGAAGTGATCCTTAAGACATTCTCCATACTAATCCCCACTTCAAGAAATTCATTGATCCATTCATCCAATGCACTCACCATTCTCTCCTCCACCTTGCCTACTTCCCAAGTTGATATTCCCCGCTTCAACCTATCCTCATTCTCCTTGCTTATTGTCGGCTTTTCCTCTTCTATGAAATGTTCCAATGCCGGTATTGTTGGAATCTCTTCAAGTGAAGGCTCCTCAATTCTACATCCTTCAATGTTCTTCACCGTCTCCTCGGTGCCTTCCTTCACGAGCTCTTCTTGATGAACACCCATAATCTCTTCACTAATGATTTCTTCGGTTTTATCATTTTCTTTGCCATCTCCTAATGTTTCCTCGGGTTTCATCTCTATACTTGCACTCTCATCCTTCGTCATACTTTCAAAAATTTGTGCCGGCTCCTTTACCTCATCAACTTGAAGTATTACTTCTCTTTCCCTTGCCGGTTCATCTTCTTTCTTCACCTCTATTTCTTGCCTTTCCTCACGCTCTTTCCTTGATCTTTTCAACACTTTAAGTTCTTCTTGCATGAGCTCTAATTGTCTCCTCCACAAATCATCACCATGAGATTCCTTTACAACATTCACCATTTGATAAGCTCTTTCCTCCTCCGGCCATTGGTTACTACATTCAAACATTTCCTCATACACGTTTCGGATAGGCATTCGCGGTCTTTGTCTTTGCATCATTAGGGCTCTCATCTCCTCCATTTGCCTTTGCACATTCTCAAGTCTTTCCTTGTCAACTCCTCTTTTATTCTCCATGTTAGACACCTACAAAAGTCCAAAAAACTCAAAGTACCAACAAATACAAAAAACAAACAACAAATTATTCACACAAGCAAAAACACAAACACCTAGCCTACAAGCTTCACTTTTCCCCCAATATCTAGCAACCTACTAAATGAAGTCCCAGGCAACGGTGCCAAAACTTGATGCGGTAAAAGTTCAATCACAATAAACTCTCAACCACACTCAAGAATAAAATATCAATCCAAGTTCTTCTCGATTCGCCTACTAGAATACCGAGCTACTCAAGTGAAGTCTTATAGCTAAGCATGATTCAATCGTTGAGTAGTTTCTAATCATCTAATCATGCAATTCAAATCTATGCTAACAATATATGAATAACACGAATTTAACCAACAAAGATTAATAGAACAATCCTTCTCAATATGGTAAACCAAGACAATCACAATTCTCAAGCTAGGAAGATAGGATGTTGAATCAAGTAGAGATACAATCAAATTTGGCTAATCATTGTTGCAAACATTATTTAATTCCTAGGAGATTGAGCAATCGACCCTACACTCGATAGCCCCTTGTCACGGCGAGCTACCGGTTGATGATCTAGAACTAGCAAACAGTCACGTTATTTAGCCCTAGACCACTCCAAATGGTTCGTCAATTATCGCCCTACGACCTAGCACCGCACAGGGATTGGAACTAAAATCGTATGAATTAACACTAATCACGACGATTCCGCCCATGTGTTGGCTGCAGCGTTCACGTCAACTACCTCCTAAGTTGGCTATTACCTACACCTAAGAGGTAAGGAACAAGCTCTAGTGAAATCCAAGCTCTCAAAGGAAAGTAAACAAACAATTCTCATGCATCCTTCCTCAATTCAACATCCAAAACGGTTTAGAACTTCATACCTTTCAATTGTACAAATACAATTTGGAATACAATGAACTTCATTACAATTTGAAAGTAGAAATAAGATTCTTCCCCAATTTGGATTGGTTGACTTGATCCACCGCCTTCAATCTTCAATCTCTTACAAGTATTGATGAATTTTCTCTAGGACTAAGATGAATTGAAATGGAAAAATGGAATCTAGGGACAATTCTAACTATCGTCTGTGAAAATTGACAAAAAGCTCCTCAAATAACCGCCCATTCCCCTTTTATATGCAAGCAATCAGGCCCTCGGATCGCCCGGTCGAAGTTTGGCTCGCCCGGGCCACCAAAAACTGCCAGAAACCGCCAAAAAACCGACTTGGCTCGGCCGATCGACATATGGCTCGACCGAGCCAAGTCCCAGCCCGGCCACGCTCGACCGATCCTGCACAGGCTCGACCGGTCGAGCTCTCTGAACTCCCGCTCGGCCGATCCTGCACAGGCTCGATCGGTCGAAGCCTCCAAACTCCAAAACCTTGCGATTTTCCTCCAAAACTCCACCAAATATGCTTGTTTATGCCCAAAACCTATCCTACACACATCAAACACACAAAACACGAAAACACAACTAAAATACGACAAAAACATATGATACGGGAGTAAAATAGCCACAAACAAGCATGTTCACATATCAAAATACGGGTTATTTTACGCACGTATCAGGATTCCACAGATCTGTGTTGTAGGCCGAAGCAGAAAAATCCTTCTCCTCCCCACTACATGCGCCGCCCACAGCTCTCTCTCTCCCTAGGGTTTCAAACTGATTTGAATGATATGAAGTGGCTAGGGTTTCCAAGAGAGAGTGGTCTATTTATAGACCCAGGGTTTTATCCCTAATGGGCTACTGGGCCTTTTTTCAGCATATTTAATTGGGCCAGTCCTGAGACCTAATGCAAATAATAAAGTGTGCCTATAATTAATTAATTCTCATGTCCACAACCCAGGACACAATTAATTAATTATATTAATTCTTTTTCACCACAGAATTAATACTGACCTACCCCTTTATTACCACGTTATGAGAACGAGCTGCATTAATTGAGAATCCCCATATTTAAGGTTACCGGACATTCATTAATTAATCGGAGCCTCTGACAAGCTCTAACTACAATTAATTAATATCTTATTATTCCTGAGTAGTACCACTCAATCCTTATCACTCGTGCCTGAACTTAATCAGTCTGCAGGACTTTGGCACGATGAATGTCATTGAGTTCCTCAGGGAATGTCCCCATCCTATTACTCGGATATGGTTACCTAAACCAAGTCTCAAGCGGTACTACACGAACTGTTGTTACCCAAGATCCGGATATACGAGCACGTTACTTAGGCTCTCCACCATGACAAGTTAAAGCAACAGTCAACCCGTGCAAACCCCTGAACCTTCGTTAGGGTTTGGATTCAATCAATATAACGAGATCTTGTATTCGCTGATGTCAGACAGACGAATACATCTCACCGCGGTCCATCAATATGCCACCCCTGCGTACTAGCATGTCAAGTAACCAAGACAGACTACTTATTCCGACAATGTCGCAGCCACCC
Organism: Plectranthus barbatus; assembly: GCA_026898455.1. Taxonomy (NCBI): domain Eukaryota; kingdom Viridiplantae; phylum Streptophyta; class Magnoliopsida; order Lamiales; family Lamiaceae; genus Plectranthus; species Plectranthus barbatus. The sequence continues at coordinate 45,405 of JAPKLW010001103.1, forward strand.
GGACAGACGTATCCTCATACGCTGTCTCGACTGTGATTAGGTTTATGTCTCACTAGGTCAAGTGATCATACTGTCTTCTGCGATCTACAACATGCCCTATGATCGTCCCTATTGGTGAGACAAGAGGATACCATTGTTACATACATGTAAGATTGTTAACAGATAGGAGAAATAAACCGTTGTATACTCATTATAATAAATGCTTTCAATATACAAAACTCATCAATCTCCCACTTATACTCAAAGCATAACTAAGCTATTACAGAGTATACACTCTGTCTATCTAGCCTGCTATCTCTTTAACCACTGTCAGTGGTCGGCATCCACCTCAGACCCAGCTCACGAATATGTCTTTCGTAAACTTTCTGCGACAAGCTCTTTGTAAATGGATCAGCAAGGTTGTCCTTAGTGTCAATCTTCTTGATGAGCACATCACCTCTGATGCGGCTAAAAGTTCAATAAAAATTAAACTCTTAGCTACACAAGAATAAAATTTGTCAAATCCAGGTCCTGCTTCCCTTCGCCCGCTAGATTACCGGGATACTATAGCAAAGTCTTATAGCTAGGCAAGATAAAATCGTTGAGTGATTTCTATCAACTAGGCAATCAATTTAAACCTATGCTAACAACATATAACAAACAATGAATTAAACCAACAAACAACATTCAAACAATTCTCTCCACACCTTGGTAAACCAAGACAAGCAAATACTCAAATGAGGTAGTTAGGATGTTGAAATAAACGTAGATTTAATCCAATTAGGTTAATCATTGATGTAAACAAATTTTAATCCCTAGGAGATTGAGCAATCAACCCTACACTCGTTAACCCCTTGTCACAGCGACCTAACGGTTGATGATGCTAAGACTTGCAAACAGCTACGTTATTAAGCCCTAGACCACTCCAAATACAACGTCAATTATTGCCCTACGACCTAGCACCGCACAGGGATTGGAACTAATATCGTATGAATCTACACTATTCACGATGATTCCGCCCGCGTGTTGGCTGCATCGTTCACGTCAACTACCTCCTAAGTTGGCTATTACCTACACCTAAGAGGTAAGGAACAAGTTCTAGTGCAACTCAAGCTCTCAAGGAAAGTAAACAAACAATTATCAAACTTAATTTTCATGCATCCTTGTTCAAATCAACATCCAAATTGAATTAGAGCATCATACCTCTCAATTGTAACAATACAAAGTTGAAATCAAATACATCCATTACAATTGATAAGTAGAAAGTGAAATCTTCCCCAATTGGATTTGTAAGGTCTTGATCTACCCCCTTGGATCTTCAATTCTCCTCAAAGGATTGATGAATTAGCTCCTTGATACTCTAGGATTGGGATGGAATCATGATGGAAGTTGGAATATAGGGGAACTCCTAACTAGATCTAATGTAAAAAAATGGCAAAAGTTTCTCCAAATAACTGAATTTCCCCCTTTTATAGACGAGCAAACAGGGCCTCGGATCGCTCGGTCGAAGTATGGCTCGCTTGGTCGAAGCTGGAAACTGCCAAATTGCAAGAAATCACGATCTGGTTTGCCCGGTCAGATTTAGCTCGACCGAGCCATTTCTCTGTTGGCAAGGCTCGGTCGAGCAGACTCAGCTCGGCCGGTCGACGCCTTTGTCCAGCTTGGCTCGGCCGGGCCTGCTTAGCTCGGTTGGTCGAGCTCTCTGTCCAGCTTGGCTCGGCTCGGCCGGTCGACGCCTCCAAACTCGTGCGATTTTCCTCCAAAACTCCACCAAAAATGCTAGTTTATGCTCAAAACCTATCCTACAACATTCAAAACACAAAAACACGAAAACACAAAAAAAGAACAACAAAAACATATGATATGAGAGTAAAATGGCCGCAAACATGCACGCTCACACATCGAAAAATAGGTCATTTTACGCATATATCAACCTCTCGATATGATTTCTCGTATGATATGGTACTTTCTCTCTATGTGTTTGCTTGCCCTGTGAGACCGCGGTTCCTTTGAGTTTACCACTGCAGCAGAGTTATCACAAATAATTGTGATGCTCCTTGGCAAACTCGGAATCACGCCCAACTCTAAAAGGTAGTTCCTGAGCCATACCCCCTCTTTCGAGGCGTCGAAGGCGGCGACATATTCCGCCTCCATGGTGGAGTCAGCAATGCATTTCTGCTTTGAGCTCCTCCAAGATACAGCTCCACCTCCCAGGGTAAACACATATCCTGAGGTCGATTTCTTCTCATCCTGATCCCCTTGGAAATCCGAGTCCGTATAACCCACAGGGCACAAATCCTCACTTTGATAAACTAGGCAGTAACTCTTAGTTCTCTTCAAATACTTGAGGATGTGCTTTACAGCAGTCCAGTGCGCCTGTCCAGGGTTAGACTGATATCTTGCTACCATGCCAACGGCATAACAGATATCTGGTCTGGTACGCAACATCGCATACATGAGGCTACCCACCGCCGAAGCGTATGGTACAAGACTCATCTCATCTTTCTCCCGCTGTGTCTCAGGACACTGCCCACTAGAAAGATGAATGCCATGTCTGAAAGGTAGCAAGCCTTTCTTGGCGAGTTGCATGCTGAACCGGGCTATCACAGTATCCACATAGGATGCCTGGGATTAGCTCAACATTCTTCTCTTACGATCTCGTAAGACCTTAATCCCAAGAATGTAGCCAGCTTCTCTCAAATCCTTCATTGGAACTGTTCGGATAATCAAGCCTTGATTTCGGACATCACTCCCTCGTTGTTTCCAAATAGGAGTATGTCATCAACGTAAAGTGCAAGGAAAACCACGCTCCCACTGACACAAAGTCGGTAAACACAACTTTTGTTTTCCAACTGTGCAAATCCATAGGATTTAATCACATCATTGAAACGTAAGTTCCACGACCTTGAAGCTTGCTTAAGTCCATACAAGGACTTCCTAAACTTCCAGACAAGATGTTCTTCACCCTTGCATATGTAACCCTCGGGTTGCTGCATATAGATGTCCCTACCTTCTTCAAGGTAACCGTTTAGAAAAGCGGTTTTGACATCCATCTGCCAGATCTCGAGGTCCATATGCGCAACTATGGCAAGGAGTATCTGGATGGATTTGAGCATGACTACGGGTGAAAAGATTTCGTCATAGTCAATGCCCTCTTTCTGACTATAACCCTTTACCGCCAGCCTAGCTTTAAAAGCCGTGATATTTCCATCCGCCCCTTTCTTTCTCTTGTATACCCATTTGCACCCTATGGCCCTAAAGTCATCCGGCAAATCAGTTTTCTGGTATACATCCATAGCAGTTATGGATTCAATTTTGGAATCCATGGCGACACGCCATTTGGCAACATCCTTGTCCTGCACTGCCTCTTTGTAAGTCAGTGGGTCAGAGTCCTCATGTCCGTCTTCCGGGCTCAAGTCCGAAGACTCACCCACGAACATGTACCTTTTTGGCTGGAAAATAACTCTCCCAACACGATGAGGCATTGGTGCCGTGTCAGTAGTAGGTGCAGTATCTTGTGGTTCTGCACCTTGCACTGAAGAACGTGTTTGTAGTGTTGTATCTCTCACAGGTGCACCCACATCTACACGTTCCACTTCCCTTGGAATCGCATTCTCGTTCTCAATTTCTTAAAGAATGATATCACTCCTTGACCTGTGATTACTCACATACTCGTCCTCCAAGAATCTAGCGTTGGTGCTAACAATGACTCTCTGACTCTCACATACCGTATGATCGTCCCTATCGGTGAGACAAGAGGATACCATTGTTACATACATGTAAGATTGTTAACAGATAGGAGAAATAAACCGTTGTATACTCATTATAATAATGCTTTCAGTATACAAAACCCATCAGCTTCGATAGTGATGGTTGACAAATCAGTACTGTGGCACAAGCGACTCGATCACGTTAGTGAGAGGGGGCTGCAGGAGTTATCGAAGCAAGATCTGTTGCTTGGGGATAATATCAGAGAGTTAAGATTTCTGTGAAAATTGCATCTATGGGAAATCTAACCGGGTAAAGTTCGGAGTAGGTCGACAGAGAGCTCGAGGAACTTTGGACTACATCCACTCAGATCTATGGGGACCTTCAAGGGTCAGTTTGAATGGAGGAGCGAGGTACTTCATGAGACTCATTGATGATCACTCAAGGAAGGTGTGGGTCTACATCTTGAAGAATAAGAGTGATGCTTTGGAGACCTTCAAGAAGTGGAAAGTGCTGATCGAAAATCAGACTGGAAGGAAGGTGAAGAGGCTGCGAACTGACAATGGCCTTGAGTATTGCTCGAAGGAGTTTGAAAGGTACTATTCAAAGCATGGTATTGTGAGTCACAAGACAGTGGCTGGAACACCTCAGGAGAACGGATTGGCGGAAAGGTACAATCGGACGTTGCTGGAAAGAACGAGGTGCATGATGTTCGGTGCAAAGTTACCCAAGTCGTTCTGGGCAGAAGCAGTGACTACTGCAGCTTATTTGATCAACCGGTGCCCCTCGACTACACTAGGTTTTAAGACACCGAAAGAAATATGGTGTGGTCATCCTCCGGATTTTAGCAACCTCAGAGGTTTTGGTTACATGGCTTATGCGAACATCAAAGGAGATAAGCTTGGGAGGAGGGCATTGAAATGCATATTCATTGGGTACCCCGAAGGTGTGAAATGGTACAAGTTATGGTGTCCCGAACCGGATATAAGAAAGTGCATCATTAATAGGGATGTGACGTTCAAGGAGGAGCTGGAAGGAGAACTTGATAAAGGGGCCGAAGAACGGGAAAATATCATTGAGAAACAAGGTGGTGCTTCGGAGCAACAGTCTGACAAGGTCGAAGGAGATAGATCAGTTGTTGAGATTAAGGTGGAGTCGACCAGTGGGTCGACGAGAGTACCTCAGGTGGATGGCGAGATCGAGGTGGTTCGAGGGTCAGGTGCGTTTCAAGATTATAATCTCAAACGAAGGCAGATAAGACCTCCCACTCGATTCGGATATGCTGATGTGGTAGCATATGCCTTTGTTATGGCGGAAGAGGTAGAGCTGGATGATACTGAGCCAAAGAGCTATACCGAGGCCATAACCTGTAAGGAGAGGCTTAAGTGGCTCGATGCCATGAAGGAGGAGATGGACTCCTTGAAGAAGAATAACACCTGGGAGTTGGTGGAAAAGCCGGGGGATAAGCAATCGATAGTTAGCTGTAAGTGGATCTTCAAGAAGAAACAAGAGGTTTCTGGGGTTAGATTCAAAGCTAGACTAGTTGCTCGAGGCTTCAAGCAATGGGAAGTTGTGGATTATGGTGAGGTGTTTGCGCCAGTGGTAAAACAAAGGTCGATCAGGTTGATCTTGTTGTTAATTGCTCGGTATGACATGAAGTTGGAGCAACTGGACGTAAAGACCGCATTTCTGTATGGAGAGCTGGAAGAAAAGATCCTTATGACGCAGCCCGAGGGTTTCGAGGAAGCCGGTAGCGGGGAGAAGGTGTGTCTTCTCAAGAAGTCATTGTATGGATTGAAGCAGTCTCCAAGGCAGTGGAATAGGCAATTCGACAAGTTTATGGTTCAGCAGGACTTTGTTTGATGCAAATACGACCCATGTGTATATTTTCGAGGTGAAAATATGGAGACTCGAATTTATCTACTGCTGTATGTAGATGATATGCTGATAGCAAGTCAAGATAAACAAGGGATAGCCGAACTGAAAGAAGCTTTGAGTCAGGAGTTCGCGATGAAGGATCTCGGTTGTGCTCAAAGGATCCTGGGTATGGAAATAGTTCGAGACAGAGCTCGAAGAAGACTCACATTATCTCAAGAGGGATACTTGATGAAAGTTCTTGAGAGGCATGGAATGAAGGATGTAAAGCCTGTGCTCACTCCGTTAGCAGCTCATTTCAAGTTGAGTGCTGCTGGGAAACTCGACGAGGAGGAAAGGGAGTTTATGAGAGGTGTTCCTTATGCGAGTGTTGTCGGTTCGTTGATGTATGCTATGGTCTGTACGAGACCGGAACTTGCTTATGCTCTCAGCATGGTTAGTAGGTTCATGGTCGAACCTAGGAAAGAGCATTGGACAACTCTGAAGTGGGTCCTCAGGTATGTTCGAGGGACAGTTGGAAAGGGTCTAGTCTTCGAGGATGATGGTTTGAGCTTGAGGCTCCCAGTCGAAGGGTTTGTGGACTCAGATTATGCAGGATGTATAGATACGAGGAAGTCATTGACGAGTTTTGTGTTCACATCGTATGGAATGGCGATTAGTTGGAGAGCAAGTCTACAGAGGGTAGTTTCCTTATCTTCGACGGAGGCGGAGTACATTGCCTTGACCGAAGCGATTAATGAAGGTCTGTGGTTGCTAGGGTTCATGAACAAATTGGGGATTGATCAAGGAAAGATGAAGGTTTCTTTTGATAATCAGGGTGCTTTGCAGCTAGCAAAGAATGACGTTCATCATGAGAGAACTAAGCACATCGATGTGAAGTTCCATTTTATAAGAGATGTGGTGGCAGCCGGAGAGGTCGAGCTACATAAGGTCAATACTTTCGATAATCCTGCAGATATGATTACAAAGGCAGTTCCAAGTACTAAGTTTGAGTACTGTTTGTAACTGATCAAACTGTTGAAGTCGAACTGAAGAGGAGGTGCCAAGCCGAGGTGATATTGAGCCTAAGGTGGAGAATTGTTGGAGTAGTCTCAATATAACTCGAGGAAGTAGTTCGAGTGGGTCGAGGAGACTAGTCGGTAAAGTGGGTCGAGCCGTGTAGGTTGAGGAACTCGTGGTGCAGTTCGAGTTGGATGGATATGGAAAAGATATGGTGTATATCTTGTTTCCTTGTTGGACAAGATTTATCCTAATCAGTATTAGATTCGGATGTGAATAAATCTATTTTAGATAGATTTAGGTTTAGATATATCTTACCATATCTAGGTTTTATATTCTTTATGTATTTAGGAATATCTCCCTATATATACCCTGCTCCCCACCAATTGTAATTGTCATACTTTGTAATTTCTTCACCATAATAAAATTATCACCGAAGAGGCTTGAAGAGTGGACGTAGAGCTTACGTTTGAACCATTATAATTCTTTGTGTTCTTATATTTTCTGTTAGTTATTTGTATTGCAATCGCTTCAATTCACGACAAATTGATATTTGAAATAGTGAATGATGCAACACCATCAAAACTTGTCGAAAGCGAGATTAACTGCTATTTTCGATAAAGAATTGAAGAAATATGTAAATTTATGGATTTCAAAAATATTAAAATGGATAGAACTGATAAGAGTGGAATATTAAATGAAGAAAGCAAATTTATAGTATTATTATCGTGTCAATAAATACAGAGAGATAGGAGAGAGAGAGTATAGATTCGAGGGGCGCATGCAACTCCATAATCATGATGTCCTGACCCACATTCGTCCTTGCCCTCTTCATTTACCATTTTACCCCTTTCTTCATTTCCTCGCCCAATTCCATTTTAAGTAATAGTGCAATAAATTTTTAAAGTTTCACATCATTATAGTTGCGGTTATGCTCGGGATAATAATAATAATTATAGATTGGATATTTGTCGTATTGATCCATTGTATTTTAATTTGTATCTAACCCGTTAGATAAACTTAATCCAAATCTAAAACTTAATTTATTAAAATGACAAAAAGAATACAATGAGAATTTGTTAACTCAGATCCAATTAATGCAATAAACATAATAAAATTTTAATACAACAAATAATAAGAACTGAACATGAATTATTATAATTACCAAAATGAAAAAATATTAAATATAATTATAATACTTAGATTAAATTAAAATATATTAATACACTATAGAAAAATTGCTACAAAATGTTAGCTCAATAAAATTGCATTTTTTATCAGAAAATTTAAATAGTTAAAAGTTGTAAAGGTTAATTTAGTCCAGACACGAATCCCGTTCATAAAATATTCCAAATCCAGTGTGAGCCTGCATACCTCAGTATCAAAGGGAGTATCTACAAACCCCACTCATATACATACACGCTATACATATTCAAATAATTAATTTTTTATATAAAAAAAAAGTAACAAAGAAAGAGAGAAGTTAACGAGGGGATGAAGGAACTACAATAGCAAAGCTGAAAACCCCACATTCAGAGAATTTAACCAATCCGAAATAGTAAAATCACTCTGCTTTTCTCCTCCATTTTCTTTGCCAACAACCCCCTTTCAGTTTTCATGTCACTGCTCCAGATCCATATTTCCAACTTTAATCATATGATGATATATACCTACATATATGTGAGTGTATGCATGGGGGATATCGATTGATCGATCAAGGTTCTGGTTTTTAGGGGAGTGGGGTGGAATCTTGTGTTTTGGGCGAGGCTCAACGCTCCGATCTTTGCATGAATGGATCTCTTTCTGTGGATTTCTTGAAGTAGTTATTATGGACAAAGATTTGTGGGATTGGAGGCATGCCCGGTGGATGAAAGAAATTATGTGAAATTGCAAGTTCTCTTTTTAGGATTTAAATTTTTTTTTTTTTTTTTTATGGTGGTGGTGGTATGATTCGTTCTTGGGGGGATTTCTTTTCTTATCTTTTTTCTTGTTTTTGGTGCAAGAGAATGCCGCTGTTTCATTTCAGCAATCTTTTGTCGTGATTTCTTTGCTTTCCGTGATCAAGAAATTTTAGAGAAAAAGCGATAAAACGGCTCCTAAATCAGAAACAAGTGTTTATGTTTTAGGCAAAATAATTTCTTTCGCCTCTCAAAAGGGTTAGCTTCTTGATCCCCCAAGTGTTTGAACTGTGGCGTGTTTCAAAACAATTGAAATTTAAGCTCTCAGCTTTGGTTTCTCTCGAGATCTTTGCGATTGTGTGGATATGGCAATGTCTTGCAAGGATAGTAAGGCGGCGGCGGCAGCAGCAGCAGCGGCAGCCGCTTTGGAAAACGGTAAATACGTGCGTTACTCGCCAGAGCAGGTTGAAGCCCTCGAGAGGCTGTATCACGACTGTCCGAAGCCGAGCTCCATGCGACGTCAGCAACTAATTCGTGAATGTCCCATCTTATCCAACATTGAGCCTAAGCAAATCAAAGTCTGGTTCCAAAATAGAAGGTTAACAGAAATTGTTATTTTTGTCGGTCTTGAATATGCAGAGTTGTTAAAGAGTAGTGTGGATTTGAATCTCTATTTGAAGTCTTTTATTTGATTATTCTTGAATTAATCATTAGAAAGCTTTGTTGGAAAAGAATCTTGAGCTGGTAATTTTTCTTTAATTTTCCTCTGGAAAATACAGGTGCAGGGAGAAGCAAAGGAAAGAGGCTTCAAGGCTACAAGGTGTGAACAGGAAGCTGACAGCCATGAATAAGCTCTTGATGGAGGAAAACGATAGGTTGCAGAAACAGGTCTCTCAATTAGTGTATGAAAACAGCTACTTTCGTCAGCATACTCCCAACGTGAGAGTCTTTCAATCTCGGTTACAAAGTTACAGCTTTAATCCCTTATTTAGGCTTAATTTTGAGTAACTTGAAATAGAGTCTCAAGATAATTAACATAGCCAATTGCATTCATCCTTTTTTTCCAGAATGCAATTTCCACAAAAGACACAAGCTGTGAATCAGTGGTGACGAGTGGTCAACAACACCGCTTGACGCCGCAGCATCCGCCAAGAGATGCTAGTCCTGCAGGGTGAGTAGGGTCTATCTGCAAGCATACATGCGTATATGTGCGTGTTCTTCCGTTTTATGAATAGTGGATACGTATTGAGTAGTGTAGCATTAAAAAAATTAAGTGAGTAGTGGGGTAATGGTTGTTGAGTCATTTTCTTGATTGAGGAAGGAGGAGTATATATGTCTTTATCGTGCTTTGTGAAACCAATTGTCTTGTGGTGCGTGTTTGTGGGTGGCTTATGGAGGTCTGTTTACTTTTTGTATTTTCTCCAGACTTTTGTCCATTGCAGAAGAAACTTTAGCAGAGTTTCTTTCAAAGGCCACTGGAACTGCTGTTGAGTGGGTCCAAATGCCTGGAATGAAGGTACAATTCTTGAATTTTTAATCTATTGTTTTATTTATTTTGTCTTGATGCTTACAGGATTTAATATTCTTTATTGTTTATGAAAGTGAGTTTTACTTTGATATATTTTGCATTTGTGCATATTCACGTATTTCTTGATCACATATTGAGGTTTATTTATTTTGTAAAACTTAACTGAATTTTTTTTCGAAGAGCACTTGTTCACCTCTAAATATTGACCATGCACTGGGAATTGGAGAGTATTAATTTTGCTGAACACAAACTGGATATTAGCATTTTCATCTATTGATTTTATATTTATTTTGAATAGCCTGGTCCGGATTCCATTGGAATCGTTGCTATTTCTCACGGTTGCCCTGGCGTGGCAGCAAGAGCTTGTGGTCTGGTTGGTCTAGAGCCCGCGAGGGTAAGTTAACATTATTCTGTTGAGATTTCAATTGTTAAGTTAAAGTGGTGTCCAAGTCCAATGGAAGAATTGATAACACATATATATATATATACTTCAGGTTGCAGAAATCCTCAAGGATCGGCCTTCTTGGTTCCGTGATTGCCGAGCTGTGGACGTTCTCAATGTGCTGCCTACAGCCAATGGTGGAACCATTGAACTTTTATATATGCAGGTGATTGTAATTGCAAAAAGGGTTTTCCTTTGGTGGTTCCTTCTGAATTTTTTACCATGGGGCTTATGAATTCAATTTCTTTTAGTTGTATGCGCCCACAACTTTGGCTCCAGGTCGTGACTTTTGGTTGTTGCGCTATACGTCGGTCATGGATGATGGTAGTTTAGTAGTAAGCAAACCATAAACTCATCATTATTTGTTCCCGTGGTTTAAATTTTGGAACTGTGGATTGAGTTTGAACCAATTTAATGACAATTGTTTTGGTGTTATGGGATTTGTTCTTCAGGTCTGTGAAAGATCACTTAGCAATACTCAGAATGGCCCCAGCATGCCACCTGTGCAGAACTTTGTGAGAGCAGAGATGTTGCCTAGTGGTTACTTGGTTAGACCTTGTGAGGGAGGGGGCTCTATCATCCACATCGTCGATCACATGAATCTTGATGTAATTAATTATTTTGGCCACATATACACCATGGCTGTGGATTGTTTCTGGTGAAGTTGTAGATTGATTAGCTTCCCTAATGAAAAACTCTTGTCTGATTTTTACAGTAATTATCATTATTTAGGGGCTCAAAACAGTGAACACACAAAACCAATTTTATTTCCCCTCCCCTCTTTTTATCAGGCATGGAGTGTCCCTGAGGTACTTCGCCCTCTCTATGAATCCTCAACTGTGCTCGCCCAAAAGACTACCATGGCTGTAAGTATAGTGTGTGTGTTATTAGTAGTTACATATTGGTAAATAATAGGGCAAGTTTAATTGTATTCCCAACTAATATTTTTACTTCTGGTGCTCCTGTTCTCCCTTGAAGGCTCTTCGTCAACTGAGACAAATGGCTCAGGACATTTTGCAAACCAATATAAGCAACTGGGGCCGTCGACCAGCAGCGCTGCGAGCACTTAGCCATCGTCTGAGCAGGTTAGACTATTTTACTCATTGCAAGTCCAGTTGTAGTTATATTTTGTCATCACATGTATATTTTCTTGATTGTTTATCAGAGGATTCAATGAAGCTCTTAACGGATTCAATGATGAGGGTTGGACGTTGCTGGGTAACGATGGCATGGATGATGTCACTATTCTTGTGAACTCCAATCCAGAAAAATTGATGGGGTTAAATATTTCTTTCACAAATGAGTACAACTCCATTTGTAATACTGTCTTGTGTGCCAAGGCATCTATGCTTTTACAGGTAGTTTACTTCAAATGTTACTGTTTTGAATTCACCTGTTCGGACAAAAGCGTTCTTCCTTGAGTTATGATCTCTACCAAATGGCCCTAAGCCAGTTATCACTTAGTAAAAAGCAGGACCTGAAGCCCTTGTCATTGAGTTGGATTTATTGATTATGGTTTCTTATGAAAGGGGCAGTTGGATTGATTTTGGAATATTTGATGTTGCTGATTACTTATTCTTCCCATTTACATTATCATTTGATCGGAAGATCTCATGCATTCTCTCTGTTCTCTTGGGTTCAGAATGTGCCTCCTGCGATACTACTCAGGTTTCTGCGGGAGCACAGATCAGAATGGGCAGACAACATTGATACGTATGCAGCATCTGCTGCCAAGATAGGTCCATGTACTTTCTTAGGGACTCGAGCTTGCAATTTCGGTGGTCAAGTTGTTCTTCCATTAGCTCAGACTATTGAACATGAGGAGGCAAGTGATTGAATCATCCTTGACTAATTCTAGCATTATTATTTTTAATGAATAACGGCCTTTATGACAATTGTGTATTAAGTTATACGCCTTGGTTGATTCTTAATAGCTTCTTGAGGTAATTAAATTGGAAGGTGTCGGTCCTGAAGATGCAATGATAGCTAGGGACATGTTCCTGTTGCAGGTAAATATTCCTATCCAAATTTTGTCCTGTCCATACGAAGAATGATGGAAAAATTCCTGATTCCGTTCTCAGTATTCTCCATCTTTAGTCTTTTTCCTGAAGTAAATGAAATTAGATGAGATTTATACTTGAATAGTTACAAGAGTTTATGCTAAAAAAATCTAATGAATGGATTGGAAATGGATATAAGCTTATGCTAGTGGGAATGAGTCTCATTTTCAATGGATTTTATCTAGTTAAAACCTTCTAATATTGAAAAACAAATTCTCTTTAGACGGATCTTGTTGAGTGAAAATGAACCTAGTGCATTGAGAACAAATAGTATAGTAGCTACTCTTGTATATATTGCATCACTTTTTGTCAGCCTTAGTTTGTGACCTCTGGTGCTCCTCATGATATTGGCAGCTCTGTAGTGGCATTGATGAAAATGCGGTTGGCACATGTGCTGAACTTATATTTGCACCTATTGATGCCTCCTTTGCTGAAGATGCTCCGCTCCTGCCATCTGGTTTCCGCATAATTCCTCTTGGTTCTGGCAAGGTGAGTGCTCACAAGTTCATCTCAATACATCTGAGGAATGAGCTTATGACACTGTATGGGACTGAAACCGCATCCCAATTTTTTATGCCAAATATTTCTCTTCATTGAATTTTTTTACCATTATCAAATCTGTTTTGAGTCTTTGAACAATGCTTTATTGGTTCATATTTCAATTTCTATTATTTGGCCGCAATATTTTGCAGGAGGCTTCTAGTCCAAATCGCACATTAGACCTTGCATCTGCTCTTGAAACTGGGACGGCTGGCAATAAACCCTCAAATGACCTTGCTGTGACCAGCAGCACCTCAAGATCTGTCATGACGATTGCTTTTGAGTTTGCATTCGAAAGCCACATGCAAGATACTGTAGTGTCATTGGCCCGACAATATGTACGCAGTATCATATCATCAGTTCAGAGGGTTGCTTTAGCTCTCTCTTCCTCTCACCTAGGACCTCATGCTGGACTTAGGTCACCACTCGGAACTCCTGAAGCGCATACCCTTGCTCGTTGGATATGCCAAAGTTACAGGTAATGATATCTCAAAAAGATTGTTAATATAGCACTGTACGATTGTTAAATATCTTCGGAAATAGCTCATGGAAGTCTGTTCTCGATCTTGTAGGAGCTTTATGGGCGTGGAGCTTCTCAGGTCTTGCGGTGAAGGGAGTGAATCCATCCTCAAAGCTCTGTGGCATCACTCAGATGCCATTATGTGCTGTTCCATGAAGGTAATATTTTCATACGTCGGTATCAAACTCAGTCGGCCATTCCTACACTATCCCTTCCAATTTCCTTTTTCGGAAGGCTATTATTTTCATTGTTCATCTTATTCTAGCTGTGGAAACTTCTACAGGCAGTGCCAGTCTTCACCTTTGCCAACCAGGCTGGTCTCGACATGCTCGAGACAACCCTGGTTGCACTTCAAGACATATCACTGGAGAAGATATTTGATGATCATGGTCGGAAAAATCTCTGTTCGGAGATTCCACAGATAATGCATCAGGTAAGCGGATTTGCAGCAATCATATTGCGGTATATGTAGAGTGTTGATATGCATTAGCCTAATTATCGGGTGTGGTGGTGGTGGTGTGCTTCAGGGTTTTGCGAGTCTTCAAGGGGGCATCTGTCTGTCGAGCATGAGCCGGCCCATATCATACGAGAGAGCCATGGCTTGGAAAGTTGTGAATGAAGACGACAATCCACACTGCTTCTGCTTCATGTTCGTCAACTGGTCGTTTGTGTAGAAACAGAAAATAGCTAATGGAGTTGGGATGTATGTATGTTTCGTTTTGTTTTGTTCACTGCTTTTGGCACAAGATTGTCTGGTTTGAACTTTGACCTTGCATGCATGGATTATGTTTTGCTTGTGGTTGCACTTCCTGCTGCTTAACCTCCTTAATCACCTTCTTTTTAATCTCCTTCATTTTTTTTTTGTTTCATCTGCGTAATTTATGCTTGCAGTATGATAGTTATTGTGTATGTGTAGCATGTAGTGATTAAATAAGTTGTGTGATGTTTCGAGCTAAGTTGACATTCCTAGATCGTTGCATGTGGTTTTAGGGGCTCTGAAGTAGGAGATTGAACTATATTTTTTTCATTTGTTTTCAGGGTAATTCTAAACTAACTACAATATTTCTGTTCGTAGCCACTTTTTTTTTTCTTTTCATATTGCTATTTTACGTACCCTCACAACTTAGATTTTCTAAACACAAAAAAAAAAAAAAAAATTATATTTTTGAACAAAAATCAATTGAAAGAGCTAAAGAAACCTCTTGTAGAATTTATCAAATTGGGTAAGGTATGAGCCCGACATTACTGGTGATAGAGGCGATAAATTCCATCATTTCAAGAGACAAACTTGTTTCCCGAAATTAATGGTGCCAACACTTGCAAACCCTCATGACCGACGTCGCAATTATTTGGCGACGGAAATTTAAGAATGTTTGGGACTCTTCACATTTGCCATGTCGACGACTATCTACACATGTGCACCGATTGCAAATTTTTCTGTAAGTTAGATAAATTATCATGAGAGAGACGACCTGCGAAATCATGCTCTAATTTTTCTGTAAGTTAGATAAATTATCATGAGAGAGACGACCTGCGAAATCATGGAGAGCAGTGCCCGTGCCTACGAAGATAAATAAAATAAAAAGAATGTTGTGGCCCTTGTATTTTGAAGACTTCAAACTTGATACATTGGAGGGATGAAAGTTATTTTTATTAAGATTTTAAGTTTGAGGGATATGAAATATTGCAGGTGAGGAGTAGGGTATACTACTAATATTATTGAAAAGATGGCTATGGAAAGAATATTGTGATTGTGTTTAGAATCACCTTATATAAAACAAGAAGATTGCAAGAATTACAAAAATGCTAAATCTTCTTCAAAAATATATCTCATCAACATTATTTGTTTTAATTACTAACTACATTTTTGTTATAATATGTATCAATACGATACATAATAATCAGAGTTTTTACGAAGGATAATTCTAAATACAAACCCCCAATTTTCTCTTCATAGCCTCTTTATTTTAATTATAATATAAATACTTTTAAAAATGACATTTTAATCCCCATAGCCTCAAATTTTTAGTGAACAAATAAAACCCCTCTCATACAGTTTCAAGAACAACTCTTAAAAGCAGTTGAAGAAAATTAAATGGAGTACCTAAATAAGAAAATTAATTGGAGTACCTAAATAAGACTTATTAACCCTAATGTTGGAGTAGTTTAGCCTAGGGGTGTGCACGGTCTGGTTTGGCCGGTTTAAGGGGCAAAGTACGGACCAAACCAATAGGTACGGTTTGAAATTTTCACAAACCAAATCAGTCAAATAATTATTTCAAACCAAACCGGCCAAACCATATTATAACGGTTTGGTTCGGCCGGTTTAAACGGTTTGAAGATTATTCAACTAATAATATTACAAAAAAATGAAACTTGTATATCAATTTTATTATTAGATATTAATGAAATAATGATACACAAAATAAAACTAATATAAATATATCTCGCTTGTCATTAATTATAAATATAAAATAAGTAATAAATAAATAATATTATGGTTGCAAGAAACAATTAAATATATGTTGATTTATAGGGTTACAATTGGAAAAATATAAGCATCGGACATATATATCAATATAATTGATATTTTAGCTTTCTATCAAATGATATTTTATTATCATTATTATATTTAAAATTATATTATTTATACGGCCGGTTTCAACCTTCAAACCGTCGGCCAAACCAAATCATCCGGTTTGAGATTTTTCAAACCAACCCGGCCAATCATTTTTTTCAAACCAACCAAACCGGCCAAATTAATTTGGTTTGGCCGGTTCAACCAGTTTCGGCCGAACCGTACACACCCCTAGTTTAGCCATGTATTTCACAAATAGGCAATTTGTATCCACTGCTATTTGGAGAGATGAAGAAGTTGATGAACTTGAAAATGAAAATGATGATACCCATTTGTATCCACTGCCTAAACCCTAAACACGCCACAATGAACTTGAAAAACAGATCTTACAGTTGATAGATGATCAAATTGATGATTTTGGTGAAGATGTTTTAAAAAATCATGACCATGTGATGTTACAAGCCTGCAAACAACGATGTACAAGGAGCAACGATAGAAGAAGCTTTATTAATTTTTCGGAAATTAGAGGTTTGTACTGTTGTAGGGGTAAGATTGTCAGTTAAAATAATATGGAGTATATATTTTTAATTAAAATAAGAAGCTATAAAAAATAAAATGAGGATTGTGTTTAGAATGGTCCTTTTAACATCTTCATCAGTTTTGTATTTACTGCACTAATTTGAAATTTATAAATTTAATTAAATATAAATCATAGTATAACTATATATATTGTCATTATATTAAAGTTAAAATGCATTTTTCCAATATCACCTAAGACTGCATATATTTGTGATTTATTAACTATATATCTATCTCAGTTTGTTTTTTTTAATTTTATTGATTATTATACATATATTCTAAAAGAGTGACTCACATACTAAAAATTAGTTTGTGTTAAATAGGAATGAATCTACACTATTCATCTAAAAAATTCAATGGTTGAGATTAAAACATTTTCCCAGATTTTATGTTTTTTTGCTTTATAAATCATGCTTAATCAAATTAAGCACAATTTATAAAGCAATTTAGCATAAACGAAAATTATGCTTAATTTTTTAATCTTTATGCTTTATCTCAACTATTGATGCTATCAATCCAAGGGCTGAGATTCATTCCTATTTAGCCCAATCTCTACATTTTCTAATATATAACTATAATGTTAATATAAGACATCAATGAATCCTTTCAAAAATCATAATATGTTATCAAATTTATTTTTAAAATGCAAGAATATTTGCCCCATTAATAAATTTTCTATGAAATATTTCTAGGAAAAATTATAAAATTCTTAATCAACCACATGTCCTGAATTTGAAAATCATATACTTTTTTTTAACCTAATTAAGAATTATCTTTTTAAATTCTGAATAACTTTTTTTTTAGTACGAATCCATAATTCTCTTACCATTTAATATCAAGAAACTATAAAAATTTAGATGAAGGTATAAAATGAAAGGGCTGAAATGAATTGATGAATCAAGTTGTGGGTGGGCCCGCTTCTCCTCCTACAACGCACCCAACCTCTTTGTTTCCCCCCGACTCTCAAACACACTCTTTCGCGAGTCTGCCACAAACATCAGCATTCTGCACTAAGTAGTTTGTCAAACCCAACCCGCCATTTTTTCTACTTCACTGTCGGGATTACCAACAAGGAGCTCCTGGTTAATCGGTTCTTGACCGTTCGTGGCAAAAATAAGGTCGTATCTCGAGGTACAATCCCATCTCATGAATTGGATGTTTGTTTTCTTGATTGGTTTGTATTTCTTGCGGCTTTAATGGTTTGGGTGAAAAGGTGATATTTTTTAAGCATTATTATCTGTAGAGAGTGTGAAGATTGCTTTTTCTGGGGTGGGATTACTTTTGATAGGAATTTTTGTTGGTAGTGCAAGTTGGAAAATGATTTGGATGCAGTTCTTTTTTTTTTTTTTTTGCTTGCTGATTAGAGATGCAATTCGACACATTCAAAAAAAAAACAATCCATCATTGTCGAAGCCGACTCAGCCCCCAACCCTGCGCCGTCGCCGGTCAGCCCTGCGCGACGCCGCCGCCGGTCAGTCCTGCGCGCCACCGTCGGTCAGCCTTGCACGCCGTTGTTTTTTTCTTTTTTCTTTTTTATTAAGCTGTCGGCCTCCCATTCCCTCACAATTCCCTACCCCTGCTTCTCAGCCCACCGCCGTAGCCCAGCTGCACCGCTGCCTTGTTAGTTTTAATTTTTTGCTTCAAGATTCATGTCATATTATCCCCTCTCATATTATTGCTGCCTTGTTAGTTTAACTTTTTGATTCAAGATTCAGTGTCATATTTTTCCCTCTTCTATTTTTCCAATTGCTTGTGATGAGTGAAGACTGCAGCTTGTTCAACTCATATTTAGTTAGTTTTTTAGGATTAAGTTTTAATCTTATGCTCCAATTGCTTCTCCAAGAGCTAGGATCTTGAGAGGGTGAGTGCATCATATGTTGTACATTTAAAATATTGAATGCTCAAAGTGATATCATGATCGTGCACAAATTGTGCATATTATACTACATATGCATGAGGATTAGCTTGCTGTATAAAGCAAAATGCAGAAAAAACCAAGTAACAAACAATTTATTTGTAGAAAGGACATAAATAGCATTTTGTATTGTTATGACTTGGCTATTATGTTTGCTATATTTTATAAATTATTTGTTTATTGGCATGATACTTATAATTTTTATTTGATATTTAATATTTGAGTAATAAATAATAAATAATATTTATATAAATATTTTATATATTATTTTTTTAAGGATCCTTGAGGCGCTCGCCTCGCCCTGAGTCGCCTCACACTGCTTTTTTAAACTAAGATCTGTGGATATCTTTTTTTTATAAACCTCTAAAATATATTCAAAAATAAATATAATTAATCTAACTTGTTTGGGATGGCAAAAGAAATGCAAAATTCTAGACTTGTTGACAAGTGAATATTCAGTTGGTTTGGATATCCAATTCTGATTGATCAATTTTATTGAAGATCTCATGTTAATGGACTGTAGAGTTATTTGTTTCAACTGGAGCGGTGGTTTATCTGTTGCCAAAAGAATAAATCCTCAACGTCTATTACCTTATTCTCACAGAAGTAAGCTCCTGATTTTCTTTTTAAAAATGTGCATTGTTTTGGTGGTCAAGCCTGAACTTGTTTTAGATGCCGAAGTTCATTGTCATTTAAGGATTGGAAGCTGCCAGAGAGAGTTATGAGTAATTTTAAGATTGACTTCCTGAAATTGTAGCAATTTGTTTTCCTCCTAGGCATAAGACAAGCTTATTCCTTTTTAGGTTACATCATGTTACACTTTCTTTATATTCACCGATGATATGATTAAGACTAGAGAATCATGTCTTCTTTATTAAATATGTGTCTTTATCTGCCTCTGCCTTTTCATCGTATTGTTGCTGATTATTGCAGGAGCAATTAGCTGTGCTACATATTGTTCAATGAAATCCTATAAGCTTTCGGATCTTTCTAGGACTGAGGTTGATAGCCTAAAATCTCGTCCTCGTATTGATTTTTCATCCATCTTCAATGTGGTAAGACTTGGCTTAGGTTTCCGGATTTTTGCTGAAAGATGTTGACATGTTGTTTATGTTTCCTTCACTTATCTAGGGAATCCATTATTATATCATGGCTAGTTCTCAACCATCTGAGCTCTTTCTGATTTCTATGTCTTATATGTATTACTTTGATGTGTATTAGGTTGAACCAATTGTTGATGATATCCGGAATAGAGGTGATGCAGCTGTTAAAGAGTAAGTTTTTCTTTACCTTTTGAATATGCGTCTACTCATCAGTTTCTGATTTTTGAGATGTAACGAAAAGCTATAAAACCTTTAATGTACATCAGAGTACGGCTAACACATGTTTTAAAGCATAATGTTCTTCTGAATTGCTGAGAAATGCTTGAATATGACAAATGTTGTGATTTTGTTGCAACAGCTATACGATGCGGTTTGACAAAGTTAAACTAGACAACCTAGTGGAGAACGTCAGTGACCTTCCTGATCCTGAGGTATTTGCCTGCTTTGTGTCCTAATCTGTGGTTGTGATTGGGTTCTGTTGGTTGAATGTGTTAATCAAGTTGTCAAGCTCATGGTTCTAACTAGTCTTTATTTCACCAGCTTGATCCGGCTGTTCAAAAAGCCTTTGATGTGGCTTACAATAACATATTTGCTTTTCATGCTGCCCAAAAGCCAGTTGAAAAAACTGTTGAGAACATGGAAGTAAGCATGTGCAATGTTCTTATTGTTGTTATCATTTCATACTCCTTTATTTTACCTGATGCCCACCATTTATTTCAGGGTGTCAGATGTAAAAGAGTTGCACGTGGTATTTCATCCGTAGGTCTGTATGTTCCTGGTGGCACTGCTGTATTGCCTTCAACGGCACTGATGCTTTCAGTGGTATGGTGTTTTTGTAATTTATGTTGGTTCTTCTTCAGACTTTAAGACCATGACCATAATTTTAGCTTTATTAATGGGTTGCCTTAAATCAGCCTGCACAGATTGCTGGATGCAAAACAATTGTACTTGCAACTCCTCCTGCTCAGGATGGGAGCATTTGTAAGGTATTTTTGAATATATTTGAATGACTTCTTTGTTTTTTATTTTCTATGTTTGGCTCACCCAACATTGTCTGTTTGTAGGAGGTTCTTTATTGTGCAAAGAAAGCTGGTGTTACTCATATTCTTAAAGCAGGAGGTGCTCAGGTCAGAGAGTGGATATATTTTCTGTGTATATTTTGTACGTCTGTGGAACTTCAATGTTACTAAATATGGAGTTATCATGTTTAGGCAATCTCAGCTATGGCATGGGGAACTGAATCTTGCCCTAAGGTATCAATTCTTTAGCTCATTGTGGCATACCTGTTGAATGACTATCAATCCTCCCTTTTGATTAATGCAAGCTTAGCCTCCTCCATTAATGAAGCTGATGTGAATTCCCTATTTCCCATGAAAGTAGTTTTACCTTTTGATTTATCTGTGTCTATGAGTGTAGACAATCTGCTCTTCTCTTGTCTAACTACTTTCTTACTTGCACAAACTCATGCACATTTCGTGTATAGTTATGAATAATGTTAGCCGTCTTGTATATTGGTAATGAACTCTTGAGTTCTGTGAAAGTCTTTACACCGGCACGAAAATGCTTTCAGGTAAATGCTTTATTTAATTGTGAATAGAGGAAATTCATTTGAATAATCTTTCTCAGTGAAAATTGAATCTCCGATAATATGAGGTCCTCCTTACAGAACGTTTAAGACGAGAACTATACAAGAAGACAATTATTGTTTCTTATTTTACTTGAAGATAAATGTCTTACTTTTGTCATCTGTCCTCAACTTTTTATTTTTAACCTTGTTGGCTTAGGTTGGTTGGTTATATTTTTAGAGGATCTCTACTTGTATTTGTGGTTTACAGTGGTATCTCTAATATGTTTTTTATATATCTATTTTTAAGGGACTATTATGTTATTTGTTGATTATATACAACATTGTCAAACTGAAGGATATTTGGAGAAATTTTGTTTTCATCATTAGCCTTCATACTTCTTTTATCCTTCTAATATTAAAAAAAAAATTGTACGTAACTGTAGTTCTATGATTAATTGACATTCTAGCTTTGTCTTGAATTTAAGTTATATGAATAAAATAATTTATCTCTGTTACTTGGCCTAAAAAGTTACTAACCGAACATTTTTGGTATTCTCTCATGCGGTGAACCAGATTTGTATTACTCCTTGTTTTTGCTGTTATGTATTTGAAACAATTTGCTGCTATCACTACTCCCTACAGGTAGACAAGATATATGGACCAGGAAATCAGTATGTTACAGCTGCAAAAATGATTCTGCAGGTATTTATGCTTTTTATCTATGAAAATTGAATAAAGCCAACCTTGTTATATGCATTAATGCATGTTGCTAAGTTTTTATTTTATTTCAATAGAACAGCGAGGCTATGATTTCAATAGATATGCCTGCTGGACCGTCAGAAGTTCTTGTAATTGCTGATAAGCACGCCAGCCCTGTTCACATAGCAGCAGATCTGCTTTCACAGGTATTTATCCTCCTATGAAGTTCATTCTTTCAACTATATGTTATTCATTTCTTGCAGTCTTTCGCCAGCATAATCGTATTTCCCTGTCCATAACTTCCATGGCTTTTGTTATTGAAAGATGGCATCTATTCTGTTTATTAGAAAACCAGATAATGCTTTTAAATTGTTTAGACTGAAGCACTAGGTGGGCCCAGAAAGCTTGTCTATCAAATAGTTTGGTTGTCAATATGTACATGAAGTAACTTCTTATAGCTTGCATCATATAAAATGTGATATAATTTTTTTTTTTATCCTGACCAAGAAATATATGTTCAATTTCAGGCTGAGCATGGACCTGATAGCCAAGTTGTTCTTGTAGTTGCAGGAGAGGATGTAGATATAACTGCGATTGAGGAAGAAATCAGCAAGCAATGCAACAGCCTTCCTCGGGGAGACTTTGCTTCAAAAGCACTAAATCATAGCTTTATTGTTCATGCACGGGATATGGTTGAGGTATGCATATTTCTCGCATTTTAAACACCCAGAAATACAAAAACTAATTGGCACTGTGGCTTTGGTTGTTATAATTCATTTAACTTCATCCGAAAAAAAAGTAGGAATGCTTTTATCTCATCTAAACATAATTTTGGCGGCTTATGGATACAGTCCCATTCATAGTTTCTATCATCTGTTTGCAGTTCATAAGAAATTACACTTATCTGCAATACATTTGTAGATACTGTAGTAATCCTGTTTTCACTTCTCGTATTATTTTCTAATAGACATTGGCCTTATTCCGCAGGACAATGCGCTTTTCCAATTTATTTCTTGTTTTTGTGGTATGTTCGCATTCTGTTCTAATACTACTCCCCGCGTTTGAAATGAACAGGCTATTGCCTTTTCTAATTTGTATGCACCTGAGCATTTAATTATCAACGTGAAGGATGCTGAGAAGTGGGAATCTTTCGTAGAGAATGCAGGTAATCATATTGATCTGTTTCTTCTGCAGTTTCCTCGATTACCTTCATCATATCATAATATTTGGTTGCAAACATCTTAAATAGTTGAACTTGAATCTGATCTATATAAAAGCTTAAACGTGGAAACTGCAGGTTCTGTGTTTTTGGGTGAGTGGACACCCGAGAGTGTGGGCGACTATGCAAGCGGCACCAATCACGTTCTCCCAACTTACGGCTATGCAAGGATGTATGGTGGAGTGTCCTTAGACTCCTTCTTGAAGTACATTACCGTTCAGTCATTGACAGAGGAGGGTCTGAGGAATCTGGGGCCTTACGTAGCAACCATGGCTGAAGTCGAGGGGCTGGATGCGCACAAGAGAGCCGTAACCCTCAGACTACAGGATATTGAAGCTAGGCAAGTATCTAATGCCGCGAGATGACTGCAGGTTGCTCTTTTATCTTCTTGTTGAACGAGGAGACCCCCAACTGTACAATTTTTCTTGCTTGGTGAATTTTGTCATCGTTAAAAGAGATTTTTGGAGTAGAGTTGTACTTTAAAGAACTCTTCTGTTACCTTGTATGCATGCAGGTGTTGTACGTCTGGAGATTCTGTTGAATGATATAATCTACACTTACATGCATATTCCAATGAACCTATTAAAGTTGACAGAGTTCAGGAATTGCAACACTATTATATCACGAATAATGTCAGCTTACAACAATTTAAGTTATTTAACACTGATTGTGTCAAAAACTGTGTATGCATAGATCAAGCACACCCAAACAACTTTTGAGTTTCTCTCTACATGAAGATGGCTTTGTACAGAGTTGTTACTCTACTTTCGTATTTGGCATTTGAATGAAGCAACTAGTTGGCTTGGTCACTACCCAGACGCCGCTTTTCTTCCTCAACCTGTTCGAACAGGGCTTCGATCTCTGCCTCTGTTAAGCTCTCCAATCTTTTCTGCATCACTTTGTCTTCATAGTCGCGTAGTTGTTGAGCATATGTCATTTCCTTGTTCGACACTCTGAAGATATATGTTGAGATCCACCCTATTGTAAGACCTAAGACCAAAACTAACTGAACAACATTCCCAGCCTGCAACGGATCAACTCCCACATACTGCATGGATTTCAATAACAAACAGATGAATTGCGTTATTATCAAACTCTATCTGACAGGCATTACTCATGTTAGCAGTTCTTTATATATATATATATATATATTTTTTTTTTGAGATTCGGGTAAACTATTTAAATGGGGTCGGATGTCTTCAACATTACTCGAATACATGATCAATTAGTCATAAGCATAAGAAATCAAGAATCACATTGTGAAGGAGATGGATGGTAACCACACAGAAAACAACACCCTGATGAAGTAGCGAGCATAAAAAGTTATAGACAAAGCGTTTAACCACTATATTCCAGAGGTCAGGGACAAGAGGTTGACATCACACTTGGTCACACACACAAGGAGCATAAGGAATACAGATTTTACATTGGAAAGCAGATGATGGTAAACAGACAGAAACCAAAACCCTGATGGAGTAAGGAGCATAAAAAGTGGTAGCTATATAAAGTTTGTTTTCAACATGATTGTTCACTAGGGCTTTAATCTAGTGAACATAATTATAAACCAAGTTTTCAATAGATTGAGTTATCCAGTAAATTTCAGTAAAAACTGCATCACTTATCATGGTAGTAGGAGGTGTTTAAATATTTAAGAGGGCCTCATTTGAAGGAGATAGAATATGAGAAATAAGGTAGGATACCTCCAATCCAGATTTCAAGCCAACGCCAAGAGCAGTAAGTCCAACTCCGATGAGTAAAACATCCTTCCTAGTATATCCGAAAGGTGTCTGCATTACCAACAACAATTATGAATGATTTATCTGACATCAAACATCCCAAAACAGAGCATTAAGACAATACACAATTCCGTTTTGTGTCCATAATCTCGTTTACTTGAGGATATATTTATCTATTTTCCCAAGCATCCGAATAATTACTGCTGCGAAATACGGATTGAGGAAATTATATATAAAAGTAATTGATAAAACAGAAGGTAAAAACTTCAATTCATACCTTTTGAGAGTTTGAGGTTTCACCCTTATCAGCACTGCATCTGGGGATTAATTTCTTCGAAAAAGAAGATCTAGAAGAGAGTCGTTGGATTATCCTTTCTGTATATACAAGGACAATTGAAGTAAACGCCAAACATATCAAACAATAATTCATTTACAGAACCTCACTTGGTTGATAATAAGGTGAAAATCGTCGAGTATTTGTTCCGGAGGGCGCAAAGCTCCAGTTGGAAGAAATAAGTCTACAGTCCATTAGCATGAGAGCTGATCAAGAAGAGAATTACCATCATTAATATATTTTTTAAGAGCGAAAATCGTCTTCGTTGATATATATATATATAAAAATAAAAAAAAATAAAAAAAGAGAATTACTCTGGCCATAGTGGAGAAAACAGCAAACAATAATCACAGAGTCGAAGATAGTGGAGAAGGAGACTTACAGTGGGGGGTGAGTGAATTTAGTGAAACAGCCATGGATGTGTGCTTCAAGGAGTCAGGCAGCCACTCTTGAGAAAGAGAGAGAGAGAAACGGGAGTGGGGAGATGAGAGATTGTGGTCGGCAATGGATGGCGCTCAACTATGCCAAATGTAATTTCTTAACGGCCATTTAGATATAAATTGATTTAGTGTGGGATTTTTTTTTCTTCCAATTATAGATAAGTAATTAATTATAGAAAGAAGAATTAAGAAATATAGAGAACAAGGGTCAACAAAATTGTAGGGGAAATTATAGGGACAAAAATAAGAAAAAGTATCAACATGATTAATTATTAGTATTAGAATAAACATCTTTGATATAATTTAAGCGTAACAAGTATAGTAGATTTTTGTATTTATAAGAAAAATGAATCTGAGTATAAATATAATATTATTTTTAGAATAAATAATTTTTTCTTATAAAAATAATGAATTTTTTAAATATAATTTGAATTTAGAAGATTCATTTAAGTTTAAATAATGTTGGATTAAATTCGTGATTTTCAATGTATTGATGTTGGAAGGTAGGCTCGAGGGTTTGATACCCGATCAACCTTAGTTGGTTAACCCGGTTTTGTTAGACGGTTACGGAGTCGGTTTTGGGTTAGTTTTTTTACCCGTGAATAAATAGGGAATTATTCTATTCCCCAACCCTAATTCATTCCAACTATTCTCCTGCGCCGCATCTCCCATCTGTGCGATTCCCTCTCTCTCATTCTCTCTTCTTCCTTCGTGAAATCTGAGAGCCTTCTTGTGAGATTTCCCGTGGTCATCCTGAGTGATACCTTAATCTCTCTACACTCTGAGTGTTGTGAGGGTTTCCCTTGAGTCTGCAACCCATCCATTCCTCCTGTGGTCGTTGGTACGGCGAGGCTGGTTCAGGTGAGTCCTGAGCCGACATTGTCCCTTCCCTTCGCTCGATCTTGGAGGCGGCGCACCACCACCATCTTCGCTGCTGTTCGTCTGCCGTGAAGAAGGAGGATCCAGCCC
>JAPKLW010001103.1:75376-93782 GCA_026898455.1 Plectranthus barbatus
AATAGCAAGTGTCTAAATTTACTCTCACACTAATGGGAATTGACAACTGTGGTATGTGATCTCCAAAAGAGTGAATGTTGTCATGTGTTGAGAAATCACTAAATATATATATATAGATCAGGTAAGCTCTACCTTCTTGCTGCAGTTGTATCGCATTATATATGTGTTATCAAACAAATTTGTTCTGATGTCATGGCTTCATTATGGATTCGGTCGTTGCCATTTTGGCAGACTCGTTCTCTCTTTCTAGTTCGAAGGTAAAAGTAATTTTGCCCTTACTATATATTCTATGCTTGAAGCCCAAGTCTCACCTTCCAAGTTGAAATGTTTTATTCTATGTTGTTTGTATGAAAGCATTTTATTGCTTATATTTGTATGGGATGGCTAATTAAAGCGAACTTGTAATTTGTTATATATGTCCCTCACTTCCAACGCATCACTTCTTTCATATGTAGCGAACTAATTGGAGTTCAGCATATTTTAATGAAATATACAGGGCCGGCTCTGTAATTTCGGAGGCCATGTGCGATGAGTATAGATGGTGCCCCTATTTTACTATTATAATTATACATAAAAAAAATTAATAAAATATAATATAAGTATAAAATATAGCTCATATAATCTTTAATTGCAAGTTGTTTAAAAACTATAAATTACAAAAAAACTCATGTTTTTTATTTTAAAATAATGCAAGTTTTGATTATATAGATCAATAAACAATTCTTAAATAAAATAAGCAAGCAAAATGCATACCTATCATTTATAGATAAACTCATAATTCTCTTTTATTTTTTTAACCAAACTCACCCCTAAGAGTTTCACAATCTATTTGTTATAAAATAACAAACTATTAGATTATTTTTTCAATTCAAGAATATTTTTTTCAAATTCTTTTAAATAGACTAATCATAGTTTTAAATTATAAAATAACTAATATAATATTGTGAAGAATAGTATTTTGATACCTTATCATTTATTTTATTTGAATTTTCAACTTTTAGAAGGCAAAATAGAAATTTAAGTCATATATTATTTTATTTTAATTAAGTTAAAGATGAATTTCTTTATATTAGGATTAATGTAATTTTGTGAATTCAATACTAAAACAAATAAAAAATATATTAATAGTAAAAATTCTATAAAAATGGTGCCCCAGTATTTTTGAGGCCCCGGTGCAGCACACCTCCCGCACGGCCTCAGGGTCGACCCTGGAAATATATAACAAAGAAAACTAGCTAAAACAAGCTAGCTAGGATGATCAACTTGAAAACTAGCCATTCTAACCACGATGCATACATACCACATTGCTTTGATTGCTTTCAATATATATATATATATATGTTTGATCAAGTTTAACTACTTCTAGAGCAGAAATTATGCAATCAAAATCTCTGGGGTCCCTCAAGAAGCGGAGTTGAATGCAAACAACCATAATTACATTCTCTCAGGGAATTGGCCAACAGATTATTCCCATACAATGAAAATAAGATATCATTTAGCACAATGTAAAAGCAATTACTTTAAGAGAATTGTTTAAAAGAGGAACAATAATTACAACTAGAATAGGCTACATGAATTCGAACGAGACAGCTTGCGGGACAAATAAACCGGATGCACAACGTTAACCAACGCCGTCGCGAACACATCCAGAATCTCATCAACAAGCAACACACACGCCAAAACCATAACCGATATGACCAGCACCGCCCTCTCTTTCACGAACATCAGAAAGTATGCCGACACGAAGGTGGAGATGGCAGTGATGATAGCAGCGAAGAGGGCAATGAGTCCGAACCTCAACAAATTCGGCAATATATACAGAAAATGATCTTCTTCAAAACTGGATGTCATGATGGACCAGAACACCGTGATCGACATCGTCGCTCCGAACACAGCCTCCACATCGGATATGACGAAGCTCGTGAACCGCTTGCTCTTCAAGTGTATGGGAATCCCTGTCTCGCCGTTGAATCCTCCCGGTACGGAGAAGACGGCGGCGAAGACGATGCTGAGTAGAAGAGTGGCGACCAGCATGCATGATCCTGAGGTGTTCTTCATCCATGTCTCGCTCTTATCGAACAACGACTTGTGCTCCTTGGAGAATAATTCTTGAGGTGTATACCCGTCTTTGTTTCTCATCTCTAAACATGGTGGTGGTACAATTGCCTCCACTTCCTGCCGTTAGAAAATAGTGAAGGTTCACTCATGATTGTGAAAATCGCTAGGTATTAGTAGAGCGTTCGAGTGGACCTAGTAACTAAGTAGTTTAAATAGGGCCGAAGCGTTTTCTATAAATATCGGTAAACTAATTTTTCATATTTAATATTTATAATATATATTTAATTAAAAATAATAAAAAATTTAAATAAAGATAGGCCACTAGATCGATTAGGCGGTGCCTAGTCCGCTTAGTCGGCAAACTAGATCGACACCTAGGCAGTGCGTAAACATCGATTGCTCGCCAAACTACCTATTTAAAAAAAATTCAGTTTGGCTAGTGATCGCCTAGTCTAGTCAGGAATTTTAACAATAATGGGTTTAATTTGATACTTTCTTAAACATGAAATAAACTAATAATAATCATGTATATATCTTAAATACTAAAATAAAACTAGATTCCTTGTTCAATAGAACATTGAATAGTCTATAATTAAACCAACTCACCATAAACCAAGCTATCTGTCTTTGGATTTGAATAGTTGAATCCGCGACGACCTTGTCCGTGGCATTGGGACGTGCAGCTAGATGCAAAATGTTGTCGCCATTTTCATCTTGCGAGATCGCAACGAAATGCTTGGCAGCTCCAATGTCATGAATAAGGCTGAAGATATTCTCGTGTCGATGCATAACAGCGAGGTGAAATATCGTGTGTCCGTCGCTGTCAATGTCGTCCCAGATGAGATTAGGGTATGTGGTTGTAAGCATAGTTATGATCTCCACGTTCCCTGCTTTCGCCGCATCGTGGAGAATTGAAGGACTCTTTATCACCTGAACCACTTTGTGCTCCTCTATTCTGTGCATCTCTTTCCATAACTTCTTCGCCAGCATTCCAAAACCTGGTGGTATTTTTCCAAAAGCTTGCTGTTTCATCATCATACATTAGTAGAATTTTTGTTACCGAATTAATTAAATACATGATATATATATATATATATATATATATATTTTGACTTACTGTATAGGAATCTGAAGGGATGATGGCTAAATCTAATAACATTGATTTGAAATACATGCCTCTTGTGTCTGCTATATTCTGTCGTGCCAACTCATGCAAACCTGTAATCCCTTCTTCATTCCTCATCGTAGCAATTACTCCATTCTTATCCAATATTTCAACCGCAGTAACTGCACATGCACAGTAATACAATACATATGTTATCGCATTCTAAGCCAAAAGTCTGGAGTTGGTAAAAATTTGTGATGTGTTTCAAATTAAAATGATATTCCATCCTTTTTTTTTTCTTCTTTTTAATTAGGTACTCAATTTAAATAGGGAGGAGTGTCCATTCATGTCCTCAAATCCAAAATTAATTTGTCATAAACAAAACACTTTTACCACAACGTTCACTGTACTTTTGAGATTGAAAAAAATATTCTTTCATTGTAGTAATGGTCATGTGCATTTTACCAATTCTAACAAAATAAGTTAAAAGATTATCCAAACAAGTGTCACAGTTAAGTCAGAATATTTGTATAAATGATAGTATATCATTATCATACTATGTTATCAAAACATTTTTTTCATGAAAGTTGTTGACAGTTAAGACTAACAAATTTTGAGGCAAAACTATGAAAATCTAATTTCTATATGTATTATATTTAATTTCTTATTCCAATGGGTGTTATTCTAAACATCATTTATTTAAATTTTAAACAATAAAATTAGTTGTACAACATTATATTTAACCTGGGATTCAACATTACTATCGAAGTCAGATCAGCTATTCTATTCGCTCTACCACAATAAATTTAAAGAATTAACTAGTTATTAACTTATTATAAAACCGGATTAATCGATCACAATATAATTAATCAAATAACAAAATGAAGTTATAAATACTAAGAAAATAATAAATCTAATTAATGAAAATTAAAGAGGGCTGCAGGGCAGTCTTACCATACATTTTGGTGCGTATGGTGAGAAACAAAAGCTCAAGCCATTCTTGGTCCAGCAAATCGCCAACTCCAATGCATTTCAAGAAATACGAAACCATCTGTGGATTCCTATGCAGAGCTGCCTTGTAAAGAGGCGTCACACCGTGCTTGTCACGCGCAGCGCTCAGATTCGGATTCTTTCTCATCATTGCTCCAACCATTTCCACATCACCCCATACAGCTGCATAGCAACATGCCGTGTAACCATGCCCAT
Source organism: Plectranthus barbatus (assembly GCA_026898455.1). NCBI lineage: Eukaryota > Viridiplantae > Streptophyta > Magnoliopsida > Lamiales > Lamiaceae > Plectranthus > Plectranthus barbatus. The sequence goes on from JAPKLW010001103.1 coordinate 79,746, forward strand.
CCAGCGACGCTAAGTCAAACGGACTCACCCTCTCCACCAGCTTTTCCACGAACGCCGTATGCTTCCGAGCAGCGCCAACGTGAAGAGCTCTATCACCCCTCTCTGTTATCTCATCGCCACCTAAACCCGGATTCCGTGATAACAGCGTTTCAGCAGCTTCCCAATCGCCTTCTGATGCAGCTTCATACATAGATCTCTGATCTGAGAGGCTTCCTGTAGCAAATAATGCACACAAATTTAATTTTTTTCTTTTTGGAAAAACGAAATAAGCTTATAATTCTTCATTTCAAGTGAAAATGTGTGAACCTTTGGAAGGGAGGCTTTGGACGTTTCCAGCTTCAACATCAGGAATTTGGGATATCCCGATTAGGTTTGATGCAGTTTGGTGATCATCACTCTCAGTTTTCCTTCCGAATAATGTCTTCATTTTTGCTAGCTTCGGAAATTTCTTATGAGATTAGAGCGCTAAAATATATATTTATTGTTAAGACCCAATGACTATATTATTAACTATAAAAAAGAGACAGAAAAAGCTAAATGACACAAGATTTATATGATTCGACAATAGGGAGGGATGATGAGTGATTTGTCTATTGTTTTAGTTCACAGGATTAAAAAAAATATGGAAATTATTTTAAATAACCTATATGATACAATCACCAAATTGGCTTGTGCTATACGCTCTATAGTCATCTGCCTTCTATCTTTCTAAATGATATATATGACCTATCTCAATATTTATGAATAGGCAACTTTTAAATTTAATATTGAGTAATTGTTATTTTTTTAGAAAATGTTGAGTAATTAATTATTTCTGTTGTTCTTTACCCTTTTTAATTACTTCAACGCAAAACATGTTTATATGAGGACTTCTAACACACATGTATCAATGTTTTAAGGTGAATATAATTTTTTGTTCGGATTTTAAATTTGGAGCTTCATTATTTACTTTATCTATAATACACTACTTAAAGTGAACAGAATAATTTAATATTTCCCAGAATTGTTTTGATATTTATGTTACTTACTCTTGTAAATTAATTTAGACATAGTTTTCCGACATATATATTTTTTTTTCTCTAAAAAAATCATATTTGCGGGGGTGTAGAATAAAAAATTAAAAAAAAAGAAAGAAAGAAAGAAAGAAGAAAGGAAAAAGGAGAAAAATGAATTGAAATGCTGCATATTTAATTAAAAGCTACCCAGCTAACATATCTATATCCAAGAAACATAATAAAATAATTATATTATACTGCTTTTAATTTTAAAATAGTTCCTTTGTTTTGCTTTGCTTGTATTGATTTCTTGAATTTGGAAAAAGTAGAAACTACTTAAAAGGAAATATATAATTATATAGGATGTTTTTTAAATTATCTTTACTAACTTTTGCTTTTAGTTTCAAATTGATAACGAATTTGAAGAAAACCAAACCATATATCATGCATAAAATAGACTAAATTGTAATAAAAAGTTTTTCAATTATTCCTGCTCCATTTTCTTATTTAAGATTTACTAAAAAAATAATGATAACTAATTTTTTTCTTGAAGTACTTCTGTTTCAATATAATTCAATTTGTTAATAAATTGGAAAAAAATCATAAATTACTGAATAGAAAAACATATTCTTTATCTAAAGCGAAATCATTTTAATCTGAATAATTAATTAAATATTAGTAAAGGATAATATTATTTTTATTAAATACAAATAGAATCTTAATATGTCTTCCTTGATATTAATTATATCTAAATAAAGTGCACATAAACGCACTATACTCCAGGCGTAATAAGTAGGAAAAGTGTTTTATCTGTAATTAATTAAAAAAATCATGAATTTGAGATATCTCCAGAATGAGTTAGTGGGTTTTAGAAATATTAGTATGACAAAAACTTGCGTTAGGCACGCTTAAATAGTTTAGGTAGGTTTTATGCATACCCAAATGGGTTCATCCATCTTAAATAGAGTTTATTAATCCCCAATTAGGGTATATTAGATGAGTTTAGTTTGAGTTAATGGATAAAACACGCCTAAACTGTTTAGGTGTGCCTAACTTGAGACCTTCCCTATTAGTATATGTAGCTGTCTAAATTAAACTGGTATAAAACCAAATAAATACATTGATTTTTCAAAATACGTTGTTTTTGCTTGGCTAATTGTTTTGCATTTGGCTTAACAAATTTCAAAAAGTTAGTTTTGAAAAATATCGACTTAGTATTTTTTTTTCTGTTTTTGATACGATTCAAATATAGATAAATTTGTTCTTATTTTGATTTTCCTCAATAAGGGTGACAATATATATCATACATTGATATATACTCCAAGTCTCCATTAGGTGTAATGTAGTAATGTTGGTCAAGAGATCAAAGGAAGTACAATGCATAGCGAAAATTTTAATAGTAAACTTGCACTTACAAATTGGTGGTTCTTGACCAGTTCGTGTTCTTGAAAAATAGTTTGTAAGTGAGTTGGACTTTTAGGTTCAGTTCGAGTATACTTCAACACTAGAATATGTTGAGTTTCAAAATCCTTGCAGAAAAGTAAAAAATAGAAAAGAGCAAAATGATTTATAGAGATTCAGACAGCACGTCCTACGTCCTCTCTTCAGACCGTGGTCTGGAAATTCATTAAGCCTTAGTTACAGGATGGTCTCACGATCTATCACTAGCTGGTAGATGTCAATGTCTACCAGTCCACTAGCTCACTCGTATAGGCCTCTGGTTCCTTCGACTTCGTAGACTTGGGGTGTGGGCACACCACGCAGCCTCCTCCTCTGGATGTTGAGAGTTTTATAATTCCTCCAAAACTATTGAACTGGTTGGCTAGACGTCCGTGATAATCACTATTGGAGATCTGCAGTGACTGATGTGTTTTCTTGGAAGGAAAAAACACCAAGAATATAACTCGAGCTTGAAAGCTACGAGTCTCTATTCAAAAGATGACACACAATAGGCAGAGATTTAGTCTTGATGATATAAACGCTCGAGTTTTTACTTGCGCAGAGTGTCGTTGCTTTTTTCAAGTTTCTATATTTTTATCACATTGAACACTTAGTCTATTTATAGACGAAGTAGGAACATTTCAAAATTATAGTCGTTTAGAAACATTTGAGCATCGTTCAGTCCAATCTGATGCGTCTCTCTTCTGACGGGAGCAGGGTGCTTTTCGTGAAGTCCTGCACCTGCTTCATCCTTATCTGATACAAGATGTCAACATTCTACTTTGTGTTAAAACGGATCTGTCAGTCCGAGAAATCTGAACTGTTTTATACAACTTCAGTCTTTAAGGAATCTCCATTTTTAAAGACTGATCTTTAATAATTCATCTGACTCATTCTCTTTGTCTCTGCATGTGAGTGAAAATTGAACTTGTAAACTGGAGAATATCCAGGCTGGTGTCTTCGATCAGTTTCTCTGAATCATTAGCTTCAACCTGGAACTCAATTTCTTCTTACTCTTCACACGATCCAAACTAGAATTTTGGATTTTCACACAGTTTGTCTTGATCAGCTTCATCAGTTCCATTACAACTTGATGTACATCCTAACAGGACATTATAAGTTTTTACGAACTAAGCTAATCTAGAAATACTTCTAACTTGGTGGTACATCAAAACAACAAATATGTAGAAATATTTTCTAACAATTAATTATCAAAATACATGCATAGTCTCAAATATTAAAAACGCATTGAAAATCAAGCATGCTTTGTATATTTAAAAAAAAATTGTTTAGAAACCTCAAATCCTAATTAAATACGAGACTTGAAGTTCAAGTTGACAAAAAGTAAGATTAGTGATTTTTCTTTCGATTTCTACTGCGCGCCAATGTGAACAAAGGAAATCAGATCAAAGAAAAAGAAGGAAAAAAAATAGGTCGAAAGCTTTGAACACAAGTTTTGGATCTTGGATTTAACTATTATTCTATTATCATCTAATAAAATAAAATAAAGTGCATTTCAAAGTATTTATATTTTAAAGTGCACCCTATAAAGAACGATAATAATATTCAACTAAGTTTTCGACAGTTTTAATTTATCATGATATAAATATTTCATATTATTAATCTTAACTAATTTCTACACTCACGCGTTGCAAGAAATATCTAACTCCTATTTTATGACATTAATATATTGCTTAAAATGATATATATAGTAATTATCTAATTTTTATATATGTAGAGTATGTATTTTAAGTTCATTATATCAATATGTCTTATTCTATATACATAAATTGATAAACATTAAAAAGAATACGTAGAGTAGACATGATAAAACTACGTACATAAATAAGACTCCATAAATTTATATATGATTAATAGAAGAATCCCTACTTATATAATATTTCATCTGCTTATAATGTCCAAAAATAGTGATACGTTATATTAGGTAATCCATTACAAATTTGATAAGTATAATTACCATTATAAGTCCCTTTTTAGTGGTTAAAGCACCTTGTCTGTGATCGAGAGGTCACGGGTTCGAGCTCCCAGGATACATCTGAGTGTGTGTTTAAGATTAATGTACACTTATTTAAAAAATAATAATAATAATAATAACATTATAAATTATTATCAAATTTATTGGATATAACATACATAATAAATACATATTTATTTGCTAATGTAAATAATCATAAATAATAATCTTTGAACACATTTAGAAAGAGTTAAATGCTTAACATCACTGTACTGTACTGTATATAAGAGAAGCATAATAATTGTACACATCAAATCAAATACATTAGTAATTAATAAGAAACGTAAGATGAAGAGACTCGTAAAAAGCAGCAGCGGCAGGCAAATCTACGGCCAAAGATGGCAAACTATCGAATTCAGCAACGACAATGAAGGTGTTAACATTGATCAGCCGTCAGCTGCATCGGCATCAATCCAAATTCCTCAAGTTTCCGACAATCAATCACCACCACCCCCAACACCTGCTGAAACAACTGTCCAACATCAACTTCAAAACGGTATTAATTAATCTTACGTCTTTTTGTTATTTATAAAAACAAACTAATTAATGTAGTACTTCTGATTGGGGGGAGAGGGCAGGATATCGTTTGAATGGGCGGTCGATGTATAAAGCTGCATTAAAAGGCGACTGGCTAGCTGCGGAAGCACTTCTCGAGCAGGATCCAAATTTAGCTCGCGACGAGATAAACGAGAGGGGCGATCGAGCTCTGCACGTCGCAGCTGCCTTCAAACACCGGGAATTCGTGCAGAAACTAGTCGAACGGATGAGTGTGGAAGACTTATCGTTGCTGGATGGCCGCGGCTACACAGCGTGTTGCTACGCGGCCGTGTCGGGTGCGGTAGAGGTCGCCGATGCATTGATGAAGAAAAGTAGTAGCTTGATAACTGCACGAGACAGGAACAGCGTCACACCTCTGAACAAGGCGGCTTTCTCTGGAAACAGGAAGATGGTTTCACATTTCTTGAAATACGTTCGAGTTGAGGATTTGTCGAGAGAGGAGTGGTTCGATCTTCTCCTATCTGCTGTTCGAGCAAAAATATACGGTGTGATATATATATATGATTGTCTCAGCTTTTAAGTGATTTTATGCTTGATTTGTAAATTGCGATCAAATGATAATTAATTTGATTGAGCAGATGTAGCTTTAGAAATAGTGGAGAAAGATGGATCTCTGGCGACCATGGCGTCGACGAAAGAAGAAGGAACGATGTTGCATGTGTTGGCCCGACAAGATATACTGCACTTCCGCACTACTCAAGGAGTCGTGGGTAGCTATGGTGATCGAGTTGCTAATGTCAAAGGATTACCTCGTAAGCCCTGTTTAATTAATTATCACTTCTCTGCTGTCTGCTTCAAATATAACTCAACACTCTGTTTCAAAATGCTACAAAAAAATATTTCAATATACAATTTTTTAGGTTCTAATTTAAGTTGAGACAGAGAGATCTGGTAGACCTTGTCATATATTCCATTTTCATGTCAAATAATTAATAGTATTCAACTCCCTTAACATTTTTCAAGTTGTGGAGTAGAATATATGCATGCAATTTAATTTTAATATCTTGCTAGCAGCTAGTCCAACACTTTAATAGAGCCTAGTGTTTAGGGGTAGAGTATCCAAACTTTTATATTTAACATTTTACATATGTAAAAATTAATACATAACAAATTTTAATTATATTTTTATAAAAAATACAAAAATCAGCGCGTGGCCACTGGACTCGCTTAATTAATTAATCTGCCTAGGCTGCCTAAATGTTGAGCAACTAGTAAGCACCTAACAAATTAATCCTATGTTATGCTTCAAGCTGAGTATAAGGGATCTCTTAAGCCGATAGTAATACTCCCTCTGTCCATGTTAAGATTTGGCATAATAATTAATGCGAATAGAGATAGAGAAAATGAGTATTTTATTAGTGAGTGAAGATTAACTTAGGTAAATGGACAATTAAATGGGATGGACGAAAAAGGAAAGATGGATTAATGAAGTGGGACGGAGGGAGTAATAAGCACAAGATATGGCTTTACACAAGACTTGTAGAATATAGATGACTTGGGATTAATATGTTTGTCTCAACTGATTCATCGATCTCAGGGAAGAGAATTGTTGGGAAAATGCAACCGGATCTTGGATTATTAGCTGAGAAGTTGTGGGATGAGATTCAAGCAGTGGGAGAGGGAAAGGCAGTGGAGCTAATGAAAAGCCCTCCAATTCTCCATGATGCTGCGAAAATGGGGAACGTGGAACTTATCACTATGCTTACTCAGACTTACCCCGATCTCATGTGGGAAACCGACTCTAACGGATACACAATATTCCACCATGCTGTCATGCATCGAAATGAAAACGTGTGGAGACTTATTTACTCAACAGGAGCCATGAAACATCTGGTTGCAATCTCACAAGATCAAAACGGCGACAACATTTTGCACTTGGCCGGGAGATTAGCCCCTCCAAACCGACTCAACATTGTCTCCATTCCAGCTCTTCAGTTGCAGAGGGAGCTAGCATGGTTTAAGGTGAGATCTACTACACTTAATAATAATAATAATAATATTTCTCCCTTTTTTTTTTTTTTTTGTGCTGACTGTGATGAAATGGTGCAGGAAGTGGAGGCAATGGCTCCATATTAGATTATATATGCCAACCCTAATTACTATTATCATTAGAGTTGTTAAGCAGGTTCTAGAAGTTGTTATAACAAACTGTTAAACAGAATTTGTGTAGATATTTTGAGAGAGTAGCGTGTATATAAGCTAGTGTTGTAACTGTGATTTAGTTGAGCAATAATATTTCTCTCTCTTCACTTTCTATCTCATGCACACGTAAATTCACACTCCACCTTCGTGCGTGCAGACAAGGAACAGAGAAGGGCAAACTCCAAGAGAGTTGTTTTCAAAAGAGCACGAGAGACTGCTGGAGAAGAGCGAGACGTGGATGAGGAACGCAGCTGATTCCTGCATGCTCATCGCGACTATCATGCTCACCGTCGTGTTCACCGCCGCCTTCACCGTGCCTGGAGGAAACGATCAGACCACGGGGATCCCCATACTCCTCAAGAAGAGCTGGTTCACTTGTTTCGTCGTATTCGAAGCCTTGGCCATGTTTGGTTCCACGCTGTCCATCATCGTTTTCTGGTCCATCATGACGTCGAGCTTCGAGGAAGACCAGTTCCTGCATACGCTGCCCAAACAGCTTAAAATCGGACTGGCTGGTCTGCTGATGTCTCTGGTGGGTGCCATCTCGGCGTTCATGTCGGCTTATTATTTGGCATTCGTGGCGGTGAGAACTTGGCTGGTGGAGATGATGATCGTCAGCGTGTATGCTTCGGTTCTTGGTGCAATCGGCGTTGAGTTTGTGAAGCTGATGCTCAATACCAACATGCAGCGCTTGTTTTCCGACCTTTTGCCTCACGGGAATGTGTTGAGTCTTTTTACCCGCTTCTTTTGTAATTGGCGATGATTTTTTTTTTTAAGAAAGTCTAGATAATTATAGGAGTGTGTTGGCAGACTTCAAACTCTTGACGCATTGGCGGATCCACGTATGGGCTAGGGGGGGCTCCAGCCCCCCGCCGGAATTTTTTTTTATTTTTGTAATATCGCGATCCAGAATTTTTTCCTTTTTTTAGTATTGCGATCCAGAATTTTTTGGATTAGCCCCCTCATAAAGAAGAAAAAGTGGATGAAAATAAGAAAAAAAATATGATACGAAGGAATGAAGTCCAGTGGACACAAAAAAAAATTTCAGCCCCCCTCACGGGGATTTTCTGGATCCGCCACTGTCTTAACGTATAATTATGAGATCATATATTTAATTATCAAGATAGACTCTGTGAGTCTCCTCCTCGCATTTTAGCATTTTATTTGTGATCAAAAAATTAAGAATTTAATCTTTTCCTGTGTGCAAGTTTAAAATTAATATAATTATTTTAAAAAAATGATTCAAATGAGTTCGAGAGGTAAAAGCATCTTACCTATGAAGTTAAGAATTTAAGATTTTTTGAAAATATATGTAAATTTATATAAATGTATTTTTACTATTAAAAAAATGCTTCTATGAGATAGGTTGTTGGGGATGACTTAGCTAGTGATATTCTAATTTTAGTTGGAAATTATTCAATTGATCAGTGTCTTCCTATTCTATATTTTGAAGTAATATATTTAATCAACAAAGTTAAATTCTATAATGAGAAACTTTGGGATAAATTGAAAGTTAATAAATACAGTATAATAAAATTCATAATTATTTTCTTCTATTTAAAATAAATGACTATATAGTACGTTAACTAATCATTATATGTATTAGGGGAAATTATGAATTTTACTCTAGATTACTTTTGAAATTTATCCCATTTTTTTCATTATAAAATTTATCATAAGTTTTATTTTTATTGAATAAAATATCTTGAGTAACTAACGAGAATAAAAAAATATCGGCACATTTTATTTTCAAATTGAGAGTCAGGAAGTGGTCAAAGTGGCGTCAATGACACAAAGAACATAGATTGTGGCGTCTTTAGAAAAAACAAAGTGGTGTGTGTCAATTTTTGGAAAAAAAAATTGTTATTCTTTTTAATTTAAGAACTTAACAATTTTATATGTCAAGTAAATATAACGTGACTTACATATTTTTAACCTAGTTAGTCATCCAAAATATTTTTTAACTAACATAAGTAAACTCTTAATGTAAAACTTGATAATGACAAAAAAAAAAAAAGAGTTAAATTTCAAAATTGATCCATAGATGAAATTCATAATTTTTATTATGAATAAGTTATAAATTTTTAAGTAAAATGATAGTACAAAATAATAACCTCCTATAAATGCATATATTTATAACAAAAAGGGAAAATATATAAATATATCTCAAATTTTGAATAAATTCTCAATTTTATCTCAAATTTTTTAATATAACAATTTTGATCTAAATTTTAAATTTTTTCCCACCATCAATATCATATTATATTAATATTCAGTATATATTCTACTTTCAAATTAAGATAATTTTCTAAAAGAAAATCATTTTTGTGAACAATTTATTTTAAAATAAGATCTAAAATAATAATTTAAATTTATTTTTTTATATTAAAACGACTAAAAGCCTTTAAATAAAGTCATATCTTAATAATTTATCAAATATTTTATATAAATTTTTTATATATATCTAATAAAGATATCATTAGTTTTATGAAAATATATTACTCTAAAATTTCTTATTCTTAATAAGTACTTCATGAATGGAAGATTAGTGTCCATGTAAGGTTTTTGTGTATTACATGTAATTATTTGTGCCCATGTAAGATTTTCGATGTTTAAATATTGACCGATGGGATAAAAATTCCAAGTTTAGGTCAAAAATATTATATTTAAAAGTTTGGGATAAAATTGAGAACTTATTCAAAATTTAAGCCTGAAATTGTTATTGGAATTTTATCGATCTAGGACCCAAAAGATAGTTTAATTGTCGATTCAAGACCCGAAAGATTAATTCTCAATTCAGGACCTGAAAGATCACAAAAATTCTCAATCCAGGACACGAAAGATCATAAAATTCTCAATCCAGGACCCGAATGATCAGATATTTCTCAATACAGTACCTCAAGATCAGGTCCTGGATTGAGAATTGTTTGATCTTTTGGGTCCTGGATTGACAAATCATTTTTCGAATTCTGAATTAATAATTAAATCATCTTTTGAGTCTTGAATCGTTAATTCTTCATTATTATATTTAAAAAATTGGGATAAAATTGGGAACTCATCCCAAGTTTAGCATATATTTGCATATTTTCCAAACAAAAAATTAGTAAATTTTACGGCAATTAACTGAAATATTCGAGGGTAGAATGGAGAAAATCGAAATGATTCATCTCCAAATACAGTGTGCAGAGTGACAAAACGGGGAGCCTGCCAAATCGAGGGGGTTTAGGGTTAGGCTCGCTGAATTTTCGCCTTCATCCTCTCCTCCAACATTTAACCATTTCACCCCTGCGATCAGCGGTTCGATTGTGGTATGCTGTTCCAATTTTTGTTTTCTGATTTATGTTTTTATTTTTTTTGTTCAACGGTGGATTTAAGGATTTTGTTTTTATGCCTCTTATCTGTGCAGCATGCGATACTCGATCTCTATCATCATCATCTTGCTTCGTCGTAACTCCATTCGTATTCTTACTAATTTACCATTTATATTGTAGTAGCAATGGCGTCAAAACGTATTTTGAAGGAACTCAAGGATCTGCAGAAGGATCCTCCTACGTCTTGCAGCGCCGGTACTTCAGTTTTTTTTTTTCCCCTAATTTTTTTATTTTTGTGTGATTGTTGGTAATAGATTTGTGCTTAGTGCCCTCTTCCCTTAAATTGGCCATAGAGATTATCTGATTAGATTGAGCGTTCTACCACTCTTCTATGTTTGACTTGACTCTGGAGTTGAAAAGGGGATCATATTGATGATACTTGTTTGTATTGTTCTTCCAATGTGAGTATGGGTTAAATTATATGTGTAGTATTAGCTTATTCATTCTCTGGGGCATTGTTATATATCAGCTTGGTACTTTGCTTCGTGGTGTGATATTCTCCTGCCACAGAACATGCAGTCTGCCTATTTGCCATGTGATTGAAAGATTGTGGGTTTCATTTGCTGTAGGACCTGTTGCTGAAGATATGTTTCACTGGCAAGCAACCATTATGGGACCTGCGGACAGCCCATATTCTGGAGGTGTATTCCTAGTTACTATCCACTTTCCTCCAGATTATCCTTTCAAGCCTCCTAAGGTGATTTCCATTACCTGTTCTTGGACTATATATAAGCTATTTTAGGGGCATAGGCAATTTCTTAGTTGGTTACTGGTTAGACAATGCAGATATATAGATGCGATCTTTGACATAAAGAAAACATCAACCCTTTCCAGAATCTGTTTAAGCGAACCGCTGACAACATGTGCTTAAAATTGTGTTTGTTGCTAGTATCTATTTGTTAGCATTACGTCCTGAGATATCATGCATGTGGTATTATAGACAAATGCCTCTTACAGAAGGCATATTGCAAGGTGTTCGTTATCAAGATACCTGTAATATGCCTGTAAGGTCCAATAATCAAACAAAAAAAAGGAATATAAAACATTTGTAAATGAGTACTGCTTGGTTATTTTTATACCTGCTTGGTAATCTTCATGTTCCTTAAAAACTTTATTAATCTTTATATCTGAATTCTTATATTGTGCTCTCTGTAGGTTGCTTTTAAGACTAAGGTTTTCCACCCTAATATCAATAGTAATGGAAGCATCTGCCTTGACATCCTTAAAGAACAATGGAGCCCAGCACTTACCATCTCGAAGGTATAATAATGCTTTCTAATTTCTATTCCTTTTAGTGTGAAAGATTGACTTTTTGCTTCCTTCCATTAGCTGATTAGCTAATGTAATGATTATCAGATTCATTTATAAGATGCTTGCCAAGTTGCTTATTCTTTTACAACATTGCTCATGCTTCGTGGCCCGTCGGTTTAAAAATACAGGGTGTGGATGCTGAAGTGAAGTTATTTACATTATTTTCAAATTTTCAATTAATGTCTTGAGCAACTCTAAATCTGCCTCATATTATATTCCTATATTGCCATGTGATGGTTTTTGGATAATTTTCATTTGAAACCAGGTGCTTCTTTCAATTTGTTCCTTGCTGACCGATCCCAACCCTGATGATCCACTCGTACCTGAGATAGCTCACATGTACAAGCATGACAGGGCCAAATATGAGTCCACTGCCCGCAGCTGGACGCAGAAATATGCCATGGGGTGATGATGAGAAGTGTTGTTGCAACATCCTAGTATTTAACCCAACAGAACTTGAACTTATAAGCAAGGCAGATGAATTTGTGTGCTGTGGTATAGTAGCTTGTATTTTGCGGTGGATGCTGATTTGTGTGTGGGGGAGGGGTTATAAAAGAGGAATGGAATCTCAAGCGAGGTTCGATCTGGTTTATCCTTAGGTACTAATATGTGTGAACTTTGTGTTAACGAGTTGGTGTTGGACTCGTGATATTATTTTGTTTGTGCTCCAGATTACTGCGTTGGTATGATTTGGATGCCGTTTTTAACTTAAAAGGTTTCATGAATGTGGTTTTGCTTGCGGTGGGGAATTATTAGTTATGGGTCAGGTCTTGGAGGGTAGGTGATTTATGTCGGATTTAAAAGTCTTAACCAATTAATTTAATTTAGAATTACACGCTTTGGTTTCCTCATTAATGAGCTGTAAAAATAGGTTGCTAGAGAAACTCTGTTGTTAGACGCCCACCCTTTTGACTGAGAAATATGTGGTGAAAAATTAGTCTGAGCTGATTGAATTAATTACAGACATCCTTTTTGTTTATTGTTAATTAATTGTAATGAATAACCTTTCCTGCTCTACTCATACAATATTTTAAGTATTTTGGTCTTAAGGAGAAAACGAATGAGAAGGTGTTCAGAGGGTTTTGCGTTACATTTGTTGTATGTCGATTACCAATTATTATATGTAGACGTAAGGGTATTATTTGAATTATAAAGTGATTATGAACTCCTTAATTAAATTAAATAACTTAAGTTTATTGACTCAGTAACTTGTGAACTGGTTTATTTAGTAAATTGCCTTTAAATTAAGGAATTTTTTTATTTGTAAATTGTAAAGTCTTAGATCCGTTTGGTTGGTATGTTTCTTCTAAAATAGTCGATTTTATTTTCATTCTCAAATCTTATCCCCAAAATTATTTATTTTTTAATTTTTATTTTATAATTATTTTTATAGTATTATTATATAATCTTAATTAGAATTTTAAATATTATTATAATTATATATTATCTTTTTAATATATTATAATATGATTATTATATTTTATAAAATAGATTAGAAGATAAATTGATTATTTATCTATTTTTAATATAATTTTATTTTTTACTAGTAAATTAATTATTATATATATAATACTTTAATTATTTTTTAAACCTATAAATTTAAAAAATCAATTATCAGAGTTTGAAAATTATTTTCAAACTAATCTTATAAACCAAACATTAAGATTGAGAATGATTCTCAACTTCAAACTCATACACATTCCTTATACTATTAAACTCATATTTATAGTAATTCTCGACAGTTATACCAAATGTCCTCTTATACTTGAATCAGTAAGCTTTTGATTAATTTTATTAGATAGAATAAAATAATTAATTTGAATTTCATTAATTATAATAAACTTCAACAATAAAAAGATTATTTTCAATTTAAGACCTAAAATATAATTCAATTGTCGATTTAGGATGATGAATTATTAATTAAGGATCTAAAAATTTCTGAAATTCTCAATTTAAGACTTAACGTTGAAGTTTTCGATTAAAATCTATATAATCTTTTGGGCCTTGAATTAAGAAGTTTTAGAATCTTTCAAGTTATGGATTGAGAATTTATATTTTGTGATTGAGCCAAAGGAGCAATTCGAGAGCAAGATTCAGTCCATATTTCTAGTTGGTCTATGACGAGAGCCAAGGCCAAAAATGATGGAGCCCAAGTAGAAGCTGTGAGAGTTGATCCAGTCTACAT
>JAPKLW010001103.1:98782-120211 GCA_026898455.1 Plectranthus barbatus
GAGTTTCCTGGGCTGCGATCTAACCCTTCCTGGCGAGGATCGTATCAAAAAAGTTCAAATACAAATTGCCGTTGTTGATTAAAAAAGTTTGGGCTCTAGAATTATTCAAGAAGTCCATCAAAATTCAAGATAAATTGGGTCAAGATGAATTAGTTTAATTGTGATATTTGTGCTTAATTAATTGAGGGGTTACGTTTTGCGGCTTAATCAAAAGAAGAATCATGTTTTTTTATTGAAAGATATCAACATAGAGGAGTTGATTAGTATAGTAGAATTTTAGCTAGATTTGATTTCCTATTTTAAGTAGGTTTAGTATAATTAGATTTTATTATTTTCGTTTGTAACTCAGTTTTTAAATTAATAATAATTTTGTGAGTTATTTCTCTTATTCTGAAGGTTTTTGAATTTTTGTGGATTACCTTGAGATTCTCTTTCGACTTATCAATAGGACCTCACATACATTTGTGACATCTATATCATATCTTAGGGGGGGGGGGGGGTTGATTCTCTTCTTTAAGTGGTAGGATAATTTGCTATGCACTACTTGAAGGATCGAATTAAGAAGGTGTTGGATTTCTATTTTGATCGAATTTTATTTTTGAGCATGTCCTCTGAGTTCCTAAGATACGTCTAACCATACCAACGAGGATTGTATCAATTTGTATCTTGAATCAACAAATTAAACTATATCTTTGAACTTTGATTTAAAAGGTATGAACCTATTATGATTTGAAGATCCCTAAACCTAACCTATTATCTATAACACACGTTTTTACAAGCCTAAATCTAACATGGAGTGAGTAGGCTTGATTTTTAACTTATTTACACCTACTTATATTTATAATATATATATATATATATATATAGAGGAGGGATCATGTAAAAAAAATCCTCCTGTGAGAAAAAAGAATGAATCATATCCATCAGATCTAAAAAAATCAATGGTTGATATTGAATCAAGCAACAACTAAAACGCAATGAAGCAACAAAATAATAAAGCAACAACTAAAGCACAGTCAAGCAACATTGCAATCAAGCAACGACCTGAATGCATTCAAGCAATGTCGTGAATGCAATCAAGCATCTTTCTCATTTTCTCACGTTAAGAGTTTTCTCACTGGATATGCTCCCTATATATATATATATATATTATTTAGTAACAAATAATTTGGTAAATATACTTTTAACTTAAACTTATAATGTCTTATATAGGAATTATCGAGTTGTAATAGAAGCTAATTTACAAGCCTTAAGGGATTTACTGGCGCACTCTGCACTAGCAAATAAGCTTGTACGGGTTGCTAGCTAACGCTTTGTTACCAGCAAAGCGTCTGTGGAGGAGCTGGCGATATGTCATAATCAACTGAAGGATTACCAGCACGGAGCTCATTGGCATAAACGTCACCAGCAAGGCGCTATCCAACTAGCTAGATGACACACCCAAGCCATAACAAGCATGAACTTACTCAAGACCAGACTTTAAGTATGGAGAACTTAAAGTCTGATGGATTTAAAGGTTTGTTCGTCCTAGGAATCAACCAGGAAATATTCCTCGAACATGCTAAAAAGAGTCGTTTTGACTGACGCAATAAAAGTCCATCTGCTCTGACAAAAAGGGCACTGCGAGTCAGAAAAAGTAAGACTTCGACAGGACACATTCCTGTTGTCTCACAACGACTCCAAAAAGTAAAGATATTCATGTTGGGATTGTATACTAAAAGCATTCATGATTAAGTGTGTTCGTTTGATGCACTGGTCTTCATAAATGTGTTACATTAACATAGTCGCTATCTGATATAACAAACATACGATACGAACAATAATATCATATTATCTCACCTATAGGGATGATCATATGGTGTGTAGGAGATCACAGAGGATCATATGAATCATTTGACCTAGCGAGGTATAAATAGTATCATGGCTGAGACAGTACCTGGATAGACTGTCGGTTTAGGCTGCAACACATCAGTTCATAAGTGAGCTTATCCTAGCTACTTGATGTATCGATGCATCGTTATGTATCGATGAGATCAGCAGTGAGATGTGTCATTCTAATTGATATATGAATGAGCCAACTCTCTAGATACTTGTTATGATCTTAAACCTAATGTAAGGCTAAGGGGCATACATAAGTTGACCACACTTTGACTTGCTAGGGTGACAAGTCTTTCATGTACTCTTAAACCTGCATCTTGGGTGTGGCGGTTTGTGTGTGGTCTGCTTAAGCCGGACATGTAGGTAATCATATCCGTTTTAGGATGGGGACATTCCCTGAGGAGCTCACAAGGTTCATTATGTTAAACCCTGCAGGTTGAATTATTTAATTCAGACATAAGTGAAAAGGAGTGAGTGGTACTACTCAAGAAATAAGAGATTAATTAATTATGACTAATTGTCATAAGCCAAATTAATTAATGAATGTCTGAAACCTTAAATATGTGGATCATTCAAGTTTAATGCAACCCGTTCCAAATTACGTGGTAATAAAGGTGTGAGTCAGCATTGTTACCGTGGTGAAGGTTAAAATAATGTTTTATTAATTAATTGTGTTCTGGGTTGGACATGGAATTAATTAATAAAGAGGGTCCACTTTATTATTTGCATTTGGTCTCTGGTCTGGCCCACAAACTGCTTGAGCTCATTAGGGTTAGGGTTTGGCAAACCGTAACACTATATAAGTATTTCTCTCTTCAGATCTAATACATTATTATTACACAACACAAGTGAGAGAGAGATTGGCGGCTACACCGATTCAAGGAAGAGTGGTCGACTTCTTTGAGGATTGGTGGAACTCGGTAGCATATCCTCACCAGATTTTTGAGGAGCAAGAGAACAGATCAGAAGATCAGATCTGTTAGAACTCGGTAGCTTTGATCGATCCCACATCCAGATCTACTCCATTGTCGCCATCTTTGATCTAGATCTGGAACTCAGTAGCTTTGATCGATCCCACATTCAGATCTACTCCATTGTCGCTATTGATGCACGAAATTTCGTGAATGTTCTTTAAGACAGAATACTTGCAAAGAATGGAGAATTTCTTATTGAGAATATTATCTCCCTTATAAGGGTTGTCTCTTCCACTTTTTATAGCTATGCTGAATCTATTACAAGTAAATTTACAGAATGTGGGAGCTAATCACTACTTTTTATACATAGGAAGAATCATGCCTTATTTTCCTCTTAATTGCCATTTCCGCGATATTTGTCTATTAATTGCTGATTTTGGGTGATCCTGACGTTGATTAAGTTATGTTGTCTAGTATGAGGCTCAATTTAACCAGTAGGTCGAAATGGAGCGAACGGGTGATGCTCCGACCTCAAGTTACTGCTCATCGAACCACCAGCCTTTTACTGACTCGAGTACGGATAGCCAGGAAGTCAGTATCATACTTTCTTGGGCACAACAACAGCCCCCCAGCTTTATTAAAATATGAGTGTTTTGATAAAGCTGAAGTTTTGTTTGTGTATGTTGTTTCAATTAGAGTTGTGTATTGAGTGAGCATTTTTGTGTGAGGTTAATTTTAATCGAATGGATGACTCGAAGCAATACAACGCCCAGTCGAGGTGGTGTCCTGGGGTGATATGATGCTCAATCGAGGGGATGCCTCGGAGCGAAATGAGGCTCAATCGAGGGGATGCCTCGAGCAATGCGGCGCTCAATTGAGGGTATGCCTCAGAGCAATGTAGCGCTCAATCGAGGGGATGCCTAGGAGCAATGTGGTGCTCAATCGAGGGAATTCCTCGGAGCAGAATGAGGCTCAGTTGAGAGGATGCCTCGGAGCGGAATGAGGCTCAATCGAGGGGATGCCTCGGAGCAATGTAGCGCTCAATTGAGAGGATGCCTCGGAGCGGAATGAGGCTTAATCGAGGGGATGTCTCGGAGCAATGTGGCGCTCAATCGAGGGGATGCCTCGGAGCGGAATGAGGCTCAGTCGAGGGGATGCCTCGGAGCAGTAGTGGGCTCAATCGGGATCGGGTCTCGGAGCAGTCACCAATCATTGCCTCGAGTCAATGGGTGGAAGGTTTGGCGGAATTTACTGGCTCGAGGTGCTTCTCTTCAGATCGTGGATTCGTGGATCTCAAACCGTCCTATTTTGAGCGGGCAATTTAAATTCCGCCGCATGACAAGCGTTGCTATCAATGATTCTGATACTACCTTTGAAGATGGTTTGACATCTCGATGAGTGGTTCGTGCTAGAAGCTGGGTGCTTCCAAATTTAATAATCTTGTTCTCCTGCATGCATTTAAGATACGAGAAATATTACAAAAGAGCAATGAATTCACTTGAAGATCTTTTTTAAAAAGATACTTAGCTTTTGATTTGAAGTCTATGCTTTACGAAGTGGGGTTCTTAGCATATTGCGTTGAGAACGTCCCTAAAAGGAATTGCAGGTTGCGACCCTGAATCTTTGTAACGTGAGGCCAATTTTACTGCTCGTGGGCATGTTTGGTAGGATCCAATGGATCTAGACCATAATATCTGGCTTCTTTTTTTTTTTGCACTGCTCATTCTTCTATCGAGCCCTCAAGTCCCAGGTGTAATATTCTTCGGGGTTTTTGTAGTTCACTCGAGTGGTCATGAAAATAGTGAATAAGAAGAATATTTGTATTCTTTATAATCTGGATGTATTACTTGAAATTAACAAGAAGTGGGGGCCCTTGATTCAAATAATATTAGAACAACTCTAATAAACCACAACAAGAAATGTGATAACAAGATACTCCAAAGCAGAAAGGTGACAATTTAGAGATCCTGACTCTTAGTATGAATTGTCTTGATCATATTCAGGAAGATATCCAACCCAACTAACCAAATTTTAGCAAGCATAATCTTATCAACCTAACATTACGCAAGTACGCAACATTCTTGGCAAAGCGGAATCAAAATTCAGCACGAGCCTTATCACATTCAACAGTACCAACCCCAATTACCTAATTTAAATCTCAATAAAAATTAACAATATTGGCGAATTAATAGAAGTTTGACAAGACACTTTCATATTATTAACTCGATTCAAGGATCCGAGCATTAAAGGTAATGAAGTCACATTAATTACATGGCCAAGTGCAGCGAGCATGTGCGTCAAAGAACAGTAAACTCAAATTTAAGGGGTTAGATATTTGGCAGAATACTTAGCTCATAGGTGGAACCCTTGGGTTTGTTGTTCCTTTGAACGATGCAGCGCATGAGTCGGTCAGGAGAGGTTGGGTTTATACATTTCATGGCCTTGTAAAGACCTCATCCACATGTGACTATTCGAGCTACTTGTGCTCCAGCTATTTATGAAGAATTTTCTTCAATTTGCGGGAGGGGACAAAGTACATGTGATTGTGCTTCAGAGAAACCTTAGATACAATTTCTTTTGCATTTCTGCACAAAAGGAGAAACAACAACTGCATGCAATGACATTAGGGAAGTCAATAACAGTTCAATGACATGTGGAGTGTGGACAGTAACCACTGAACATGCTAAAAATATTTCCAAAGCTGACAACAAAGTATTGCTTATGCCAATTCGCAGATAATTGACAACTAAAATCGAGAGCATAAAGATAATATCAGTCCAATTAAGATTCAACAGAGAGAGAAATGTAAGATTTCAACTCATGGACAGGAAACCCAACAAAAAGGAATCAAATGCTTGTACAAATGGAGACAAGTCAAACCATCCAGATCTACTCCATTGTCGCCATCTTTGATCTAGATCTGGAACTCAGTAGCTTTGATCGATCCCACATTCAGATCTACTCCATTGTCGCTATTGATGCACGAAATTTCGTAAATGTTCTTTAAGACAGAATACTTGCAAAGAATGGAGAATTTCTTATTGAGAATATTCTCTCCCTTATAAGGGTTGTCTCTTCCACTTTTTATAGCTATGCTGAATCTATTAGAAGTAAATTTACAGAATGTGGGAGCTGATCACTACTTTTTTATACATATGAAGAATCATGCCTTATTTTCCTCTTAATTGCCATTTCCGCGATATTTGTCTATTAATTGTTGATTTTGGGCGATCCTGACGTTGATTAAGTTATGTTGTCTTGTATGAGGCTCAATTTAGCCAGTAGGTCGAAATGGAGCGAACGGGTGATGCTCCAACCTCAAGTTACTGCTCATCGAACCACCAGCCTTTTAGTGACTCGAGTACGGATAGCCAGGAAGTTAGAATCATACTTTCTTGGGCACAACAGTCGTCATCTCCGATCTAGATCTGTAGATCAGACGCTAGAGTTCAGGTATTTTGTAGATCCATCTTTTGCAATAAAATATTAGGAGCATGCATAGGGCTCGCCTGATTTATTCAATGTGATTTATTTTTTATACCCTAAGAACGATCCAAACGGTTAAAGAAATAAATGACAACTCATGTTGTCTATTGTAAATTCAAATCCTACAATTCAAACATTCAAAGGTGTGCCTATAAATAGAGGTCGCATAAGGTTACCAATTTGTGCAAAATCGATCCACAATCTCTAATATTTGCCGATTTCTCGAAAGCTTCCACTTCGATATCCTAAAGCTTTCAGGCTGATCTATTAACTTATCGTGTTGCGTCTTGAACACGAGGCTCTGTGCTTGCAAGAGTTAACTTTGTTTTCTTATTCGCTAAGTAAGAAAACATCTTGGAATTCTCACTATTAATTATATACACATATATATTAAAGACCACGGTTAAAATGTTCTAAAACTAATCCCAATTAATTAATGGTTTTTATGGTTGAAGAGACAAAGATTGGATTATGAATTTCCGTACCGTACAATAGAATAGGGTGGCTGAATGGCGTTGGGGCGCAGGGCCCCACCTTACTCGATAACGACAGGGGATTTGGGGGGTGGTTTAGGTTTTCTCTTTCTATCGTGTCAATTGCCGATTCGCATTCTCTTCCCCCTTCCCTTCCATTCCATTTCATTCGCAATTTCAATCCCTCTTTTCTTCTATATATTAATTTTATATATTTAATTTAGTGCTCAAGGAAAGGTCTTCGTTTCTACAAATTCCTACGTCGGCTTGAATCTTCTCGTCCGGAGCCGTCGTTGCGGTCAAGATTTATTAATATTCTGCCTTTCCTACCCCAAAACCTCTCCCATCCTTCGTTTTCAATTCTTGGGCTACTTAGGATTTTGCGTTGCCTCTATTTGTTAACGTCACTTAATCCCACCCTTTTGCTGCTGCTGTTGCGTTGTGTTTTATAGCGGCAGATTTGTGTTCGATTTGATTTCACCTCATAATACCCCCTTTTTCTCTCAGATAGTGCATTATATAATCGCAAATGGGGAACTGCTTTACTAAGGTATGCAGTGTTCTCAAATTAGAGGCTCTCTTTTTCTTCCCTTTTGGTGATTATTGTTTCTGGGTTTTCTTATCCAAATCTTCGTTACTTTTTTACCTATTGTTATGCAGAGTAAGAATGATGACAATGACTCCAATCACAAAGTTGAATTTACTGGTGGAAATGTGCGCCTCATTAAAACCAAGGAAAGTTGGGAACAAATACTAGATGAAGCTAAGAGAGATGGAAAGATTGTGAGTATTCGTTTCGCTTATTGCTTGACTTCTTTGTGGGATGAACGCTTACTCACTAAGGAAACTATGTTCTGTCCTTTGCTGTCATTGTTGCATCTAGAATACAGTTTTGAGTTTTTGAAAAGCTTGTTTACAGCCTGCAACTTTGATTTCTTGTCCTAGCTCTTTGAAATTGATTTATGAGTTATCTTGTATATATTAGATAATGCTTGATGATTTTGAAAGTGTGGCCCTAGATTAAGAAAAATAAATGTCTCTGTACATCTGCTCATGATTAAATGCACCTATTGCATGTTTCAGTTGTCACTTAACAGAATCATTTTAAAGCTACAACCTTTTGAAGATCAAAGACCTGAGTGGAAGAGTTAATAACAATGCTTTTGGGTAGTAGTCTTCGCTCTTAAACTAATGCTTCACTTCACAAATTGGGATTTTATTCTAAATCACCCCATTTCATAATTTTATTTTTTATTTTTTTTTCCTTCTGTTCATGTTTGTGTGACTATCTTAATTTCTTAACATAGTATTCTTAGTCATTATATGTTTTTGTATACAATTTTTACCTCACCTTCCTTAGATAGGGCATGTTTAGGTTTTGGAGAAAGAAGGATAAGGAGTCAATTAGCTTTATTGTTTGCTTTTGTAGTGTTGTAGAGGGGAGCCATTAGTGGACAATAGATGCTTTTCTTTGCTATAATAATACATAAAAGAATGGTGTGAAGACATAATCACGTTTCAAGATTTAACTCATTCTGCTAGTCTTCCATAGTGGCAGAGTCTAAAATTTGTACATGGGGAGGGCTGTGTATCCCTCGGATGCCCTTCCCCTCCCTTTTTGCTTTCTACTCTACTGTGAGATAGCCAAGGCATGAAGCCATACTTTGATTCCCTCAAATCCATTCTACCTATGATTTTCTTCATCTTTGGTTCTCCCAAGTGTGCTCAAAGCAGGTAGTAGGTCTAATTTTATCACATGAGTATCATTATATTTCACACCAATTGCATCAATATTTCAAGCACATATTGTATCCGTGCGTGTGCTTGCATTATATATGGACCTTGTTTGCTCTTTAGAGCTTCTTTGCATCTCATCAACAGTCTGCACCTGTAGAATATTTACTGAACTCAATCAATTTTTGCATCTACGTTTTTGTCCAACAATTATAATTAAATTCAAAACTGGAAGGGCAGATTTCACTATTTATGTTAAAAGCTTGGAACATTTGTGGTGTTTTGCTTCCTCACATGGATTGGTTATATGACAGGTGGTGGCCAATTTCAGCGCTACATGGTGTGGGCCTTGTAGAGTAATTGCACCTTTCTATGTTGAGCTATCTGAGAAACACCCTTCAATAATGTTTCTGACTGTCGATGTGGACGAACTTGCTGTAAGTTATTGCATTTACAAAGAGCTGCATTTTCTGATGTGAAAGGAAGATACATGATGTATGTTGTTTTTTTGCCTCAGGAGATGAGCACATCATGGGATATAAAGGCAACTCCGACCTTCTACTTCCTTAAAGACGGACAACAAATCGACAAACTTGTGGGCGCCAACAAGCCAGAACTAGAGAAGAAGTTGATCACCATACAAGATTCAGTGGGCCCCTAGCCAAGTTTGTCGGGAGCAGAATGAATTGGTAGATACACCCTTCTCTTGATTATAGAGGTACAAATTATAGATTTTCACGTGGGATTTTGTTGGTGAATGAGGATCATTAATTTGCTCGAACGATGCATCTTGTCTTGTGAAAGTATTAGAGTATCCGTTATTATTAGACGTCTGTGTTTTTAGCAATCTTTTAACAAGCGTATCATCTTCGATTTTTGGTTACTTTCATGAGTAGCAACTGTGAACACAAATCAATATAAGTTGAATTTTTGTTAAATACCATCACTAAAAATCATCTGCAATAATAACATTGAAGAAAACTCATTGTAAAATAATCTTGTAGTTGGGAGATCATGAATTCAAATTAATTCCTACAATTTTTCTTAATTCTTTTTTCCAATATTTGTACATAAGACTCTGCATGGATTTTGGGCGGGGTTTTGGTTTGTGCTACAACAAGTATACTAGATTTACACCCGCGCGTTGCGCTAACAAATATTATTCGAAATAACATACAAATGATTTATTAAAAAACATCATGATATTATTTACTTTATTGAATAATAATTTATATTTATTTTCTATATAAATGACCGCATAGAAGATATTATAGTAGTTTGATTAAAATAATATTAAATAGATATTATATAAAAATACATGAAAAATAATAAACTTTTCTAATAAACTACTACTAACAATTTCCAAAATAATATTTATTCAAAATTATACCCAAAATAAAAATATTTGCATTTACACTACTAACATTTGCCAAGTTTACAAAAATAACATAGTGCTCACAAATTATAATTTAACTTACAATATTTGTCTGTATTTCTAATTTAATATCTTCCACCGAAAATTATGATGTAATTTCTAAGTTTGTTCATTTTACCAACTTAATGTCTAACATTTATAAAATTATAGTTATTAGGTTATATTTGTAAAAATAAATATATTATGAATTAAAATGCATTAATTTCTCAAAATAATATTAATCCAAAATATAATAAAATGAGAATTATGATATTCAAACTATATTGCAAACATGTTGTTTTGTTTTTCATTTCAAATAATTTTTGCAATTTAGAAACTCTAAAGTTTATTTGCTAAATGATTCATTAATATAAAGTTTTAACAATTTTAAAATTAAATTATTTCTGAATATAATTATATTAAAATTAATTTTTTAATAAAATAATTTCTAATATATTTTCAATAAAGAATCATTTTATTTCTAAATTCACATTTTTCAATATATTATATAGATTAACATGTTCCAACCATGAAATAATAATTATAAAAATATCATTAATTTATTTACTATTTTTTTACTTGTGCACGCTTTTCAAAAATTTTGGAGGGAGTTTTCTGGAACTCCTTTAGTATAATATATAGATTATATAGATATAGATATACCTCAATCCCACCCTTTTCTTGGTAAACTTGTTGACATACACAGGGAAAAACACAACTACCATCATTACGTGTTGACGCAATCAAGTACTACTTGAATTGAATACACAGATGTTAAAGTATCCATAATAATAAATACCAGTAGTAAAGCCATAAATACAAAACCAGCTAAGAATATGGATCGAAGTGCAGTTACTTGTAAAATTCAAAATCAGTGTCTGGCTTCTTAACATTGCCTCTGTACCCCTTCTCAAAGTCCTTTGGGAGTATCACGTACCTGTTCTTCCTCACAGCATGCAGACCTGCCTCCTGGCAGATAGCAGCAATCTGCACACAACCAGAAAATGCATTAATTCTTTGACATCTATTTTATATATTAACACACAATAAGTATCAACTGTTTTTAAACCATGGCACTGAAGGGAGTATAAATCAGGAAGTTGGAGAAACTGTAGTAGATTTACTATGTTTGGAACACAAAGTTACGGAATCCAAGGAACAAACCTCAGCAGCACTTATTTTATCAGGTCGAGAGACATAATCCTCCAAGTCAACTTCATCACTTAAGTTCATTTTGGCAGTACACACCTGCTCCAATAAATAAATAAATAAATAATAAAAAATAAAGATAGGTGGAGTACATGAAGATCCCAACAACACTATTACACAATAATCAGAGAAGTGCCCCCCTACTTGGGGTGCAGTACATCTAGGTTTGTGAATTTAAATTAGTACATTATATTTTTTTTAAAAAAATGAGAGAGATAATTGTTTCCGCATATAAGGGAGATGAACATAGACAATTTTCAATCCATTGAAAGAAGAGTAGCATTTACACAAGAAACAAAGAAGAGAAATGAAGTGTAGCTGATAAAATTTCCCCCAAAACTAACCTGAAAAACAAGCCTCTTCTGCCGTCTATCAGGTAAAGGAAATTCAATTTTACGATCAAGCCTACCAGGACGGAGGAGTGCTGGGTCTAATGTGTCCGCACGATTAGTAGCCATGATGACCTTTACATTCACAGTTTGATCAAATCCATCCATCTACCAAAGCATAAATCAATGCAAATATTCATTTTAATAGTGTTGTAATAAATAAATAAAAATAAGAAAAGCAATAACATGAACATATAATAAAGGAGCAATGCAGATTACAGACAGGAGCCACATGAGCAAATCTCCAAAAAAGAATGCATGAATCAGTATAGAATCAAATTAGGTATGATTTATGTTCATTTTGATCTAATAGCCTATAAATAAGCTGTAGAGTTTTGTAATTAATCGAGCACAATAAAGAATATGTAAAATATAAAGGAAAGCATAAAAAAATGACAGAAAGGGAGTCTTCCGGCGGTTTGACTGAGGCGCAAGCAAAGGTGCACCTTCTGTGCCTATGGCATATCTTATCAACTTTGGCGATAAACATTTAATATCCCAAGGTCACTATATGAGACATCACCAATATATTATGTCAGTAAACATAGAACTTTGAACCTTTTTAAACACTAAACATTAAAAAAAAACATAATGTCGAACTTTATGAGATTGTCTCATGGATTAGACCAAAAAATATGGAAGACCAAATTAATTTCATGACTTAACACAGCTACAAATTATAAGTTCTATTTCCAGGAACATTGTAAAGGGTTACTCAAATTTAGATACCTGATTCAGAAGTTCCATAAGAATCCTTTGAACCTCTCTATCAGCTCCAGTTTGGGCATCAAAACGTGCTGTTGCAATGGCATCTACCTCATCTATGAAGATAATGGCTGGCGCATTCTCCTTGGCTAAACGAAACACATCGCGGACCATTCTAGGACCCTAAATTTCCAACAGATACATGATCATATTAGTATATTAAGATTTGAATTTGAATTGATGGGAATGTAAACAATAGATAAAACAAGTGCAAGTGTTCTTAAAAGTACCTCGCCAAGATATTTTTGAACAAACTCTGAACCCACAACTCTAATGAAAGCAGCAGTTGTGTGGTTCGCTACAGCCTTTGCAAGCATAGTTTTACCTGTACCAGGAGGGCCATAAAGCAACACACCACGAGGAGGATCAATACCAATCTGTTTGTACAGTTCATGGTGAGTGAGAGGTAATTCAACAGCTTCACGAATCTCTTGCTTCTGAATATCACATCCACCAATATCCTGGTGACATAATAAACAAAAACACTGATATAAGAAAATTGCGAAAGCTTTGGAGCTAGAAAGAAAAGTCAAATAATAATTATAAGGAGTGCCAACTGCCAGGTATCATATCTGCTCAGACTGTATATCCTATGTGCTTCGACTGGAAATAGTATTCTATGTTTCTAATGCCTTAATGTCTGATATTGCTCATTTAATTTTCTTATAATCAAATGTTCAACATATCATATAGTGGCAGCAGGAGCAACAATATGTATCGTCTAGTAATGAAGAATTTTCTAGTGCAACCTAACAGAGGGTTAACAGTTTAAAGTGTAAAAAACTTAACCAAGTGGGAAACATCCATACCTGATCTTTCTCAAGTCTATAATAAACAGTTTATCAACTATGGCAAAGACCAAAATGTAATAATACTAAAAAACAACATCAATTCGCACAGGTGTAGAAGAAAATAAATCAATCAAACGGTAAACCCCCAATTCATCAAGTAAAACGAGCAGTCTTAAAGCTACCAACTCAATTAAAGCAATCCCTCAAACTCAAATTCAACACGAAATAACCAGCATAACAATAAAATATACGGACATTGTAGGTGACATCAGGCTTCTCAGATTGGCTGAGCAACGAGATGCTGGAGTCAGCCTCCGGTGGCAACACATCGACCAAGGCGTTGGAATGGCGATGCAGCGCGACGGAGGCGGAGGGTTTGAGGAGCTCGCGGTTGATTGTGCTGAGGATCCGGACGTAGTAATTCGACCCAGTGGTGGACCCGACAATACCGTTGTTCTGGTCTACCATTTCCATGAATTGGCCAATAACCAACGGCACAGACTGAATTCGCTTCACCTCTTCCTGCGCCCGCAGAAGCTCCCGTTTTAGGTTTTTCAATTCGTCCTTGACGTACTCCTCCTGAATATCGATGAATTCGATCTGCCGCTGAAGGGACTTAAGGCGCCCGTACAAGTCTTCCTCGTCGGCGGCGGACGCATCCGATTTGACGGCGGGAATTGCCGGCGGGGCTTCAGGGAATGATGCAGGTTTAGGATCGAGCACCATTGCCGACGCTGCCATTGTTGCTACTAGATAGTGCTTATGCTTCCGATTAGGGATACGCTTGTTATCTCGTCTCGGTTCAAATTCTTCTCTCTTTTGTAATTCGGAAGTCACACACTCTGCCTTGCTGAAAACGAGATGGGAAGGAATATTACAGATTTGGGAATTAGAAACGGGCCTCCATTTTTTCGTTTTTGAGCCTCTTATGTACAGCCCAATACGCCAGACTTATAAAACACAGATAAAAATTAGTATTTTCAGGAATGAACTAAGAACCTTGGTATAATGTATCAAATATTTCATTATAATACATGTATTTAATTTAATGAACTTAACATTAATTGTAATGAAGCCGCATCATTGAAATCAATCATAGAGAATATATCATCCTAACTTCCAGATGAGTGCGCCTCATCGTAACTAAACAAGTTATGCTTCAATGAATTATGGTTATAAATTATATTTAATAATTATAAAGCATTAAAAGTGTTATATTAAAATATATATAGATATAAGAAATAATAATAACAAGAAATGGATCAAAAATATTTCCAACATTTAAATACTTGCTAGTTTGTACACAGCCATCACTGTTTACGCACTCGTTGGCATTGATTGGGGAACCTAGGCAAGTCCAAGATACATACTGCATAACCAACAAAATGGTTGGAATCATCTCCCAATTCAATATTATGTACAAGCAATAATCAAGGCAAAATTTGATCACCACTCTTCAACGTTTCCCTGAGCCCTCGAACAAAAACCTGAGGTCTTCTACTGTAAGCCGATTGGCATGCCCGCCACTTTGATCTTCCCCGAAAGCAGATGCCACCATTTGTCTCTTGTCCTCCTGACACACGCACATTTACACTTCACCTCCAAACCTTAAGACCTACCCATATATTATGAACAAATATGGAAGCATCGATACCTGAAGAGCCAAGATGCGATCTTCAACTGTGTCCTTGATAGTTAACCTTGATACTGTAACTGTGCGCGTTTGCCCTATTCTGTGAGCTCGATCAACAGCCTGATCCTCTGTTGTGGGATTCCACCAAAGATCCAAAAGGATTACACGGCTTGCAGCCACCATGTTTAGCCCTAGATTCCCAGCTTTTAGAGACATTATCATGACATCCACCTGCAGAGCAGAATTATACACCCAGGATGATAGTTGAGTACTGGCAAAGTATGTGAAAAAATGAAGATATTGATCTGTGAAAAAGTGCCTTATCAAGTTTAGAGGTGTTCCACCGATCAGTGAACAATGGCCTTGCTAGAAGGATGTACACATAGAAGCAATTAAGATAGTCTTCTTGATTACACATAAAACTATCCTAATTCCATATATGAGATTCATCATTTATTGCCTTTTTAATATAAATGATTGAAAAGTTCACATTTTGATTCGTAGTCCATATCTCTAGGTTCCAAAGGAAACCATAGACTAATGTAACAAATCAACAACTACAAACTTATTTAATGTAGAATTGACACAACTAATGCAAACAAGAAACAAGACTGGAGGATGTCAGACAACAAGCCAAATAGTCTGAAGTAATGGTATAGGGATCCTGACCTCAGGATCGGTGTTAAAATCTTTGACAGCCTTGTCTCGAGCAGCTATTGACATAGTTCCATCAAGCCTCCTATAACTGATATGGGAGTTCTTCAGTGATATCTCAACCAAGTCTAACATGCTAGTCCATTGTGAAAAAACAATAGCCTTTTCAGGTGCTATACTCGCTGATTCAAAATCTTGCCCATTTGGCAATGAAGCAAGACCATCATATTCAGTCAAATCATGGGGCTCTGAACTCGGACCATTTGACATACAATGTGACTTGAGAATTTCAAGAGCAGACTTGATTTTTGATGATACATAGCTTCTCTTTACAACTACCGATTCCTCACCCAGTTCATGCAGAACAGGGTTATCTCCATCTGCATCAATAAACAGGCTTCTTCTTAAGGTAGATCTTGAAAATACAACATCACCACCAAGTTGTTCTTTACATTGAGGGGCAGGACATGTATTGTCTTCCCCAGTTAAATGATCTGAAACACACTGGTAACAGAAAACGTGTCCACACATTGTGACCACTGCATTTTCAGGAGGATCCTGTAGCACACAATGATTTGTACATCATAACCCTGCAAGTGACTATAGGCACCTCCAAGCAAAATTATTAAAAGATCAACAAGAGAAAATTCTTGTCCGCTTAAGTTTTATATATGTGAACATTATTATCCATATAAATATCCAGTACCTTCCTTACAAGAACAAAAGTTTTTCATGTACATCCTTGCCGTTAGTATTAAGACAATTACTTATAACAGTTGGTATTCATGTTAAATAAGGTAGAGAAGTAGATTGAAGATTTAGTTTGGAGATAGGTCATAGGTTGAGATTCTCATGCTTAATCAATCTTGAAAATTTTGAGTAGGTTCAGAAGCATAGATTTCCCAAAAAAAAAAAAAAAATTTAATCAACTTTTTTGCTTGTCTGTCTAGCATTTGAGAGCTTGGATTCCTAGTAAAATATCCAATCCACTACCCCAATAAAAATTTGAGGTAGGTTGAAGCATTTTAGAGGTTGTTTGCTTTCAAAAATAAAGGTAGTTTTGAGTTTTGATGGATCTCAAATACAATGGAAACCATTTGGCATTGCTACTCAGTCTTCACAATGTTAAGTCAGACTGAAGTGCCTCCATCATTGCACCCAGAGATAGCAGATGCAGCAACTGTAGCTGTAGTATAGGTTGAATCAGTTTACCTCCTTCCCAGAAGTTATTAGCCAATTCCAATTGGACTTCAAAATTAATTAATAAAAAATGCTCAATAAACAAGCTTTTGCAGATTATACTTCAAAAACTGCCACAAAAGACAATGAGTAATAATAAACCATAAAGACAAAGTAAATGATAACACAAATTTCTAACAAGTAAGTGAGTAACATGTACTGTTTTAATATATATATATATATATATATATATATATATATATATATATATATCGTTCATTCGCTCGGGGTGTAGTGGTCAAAGCACCTTACCTATGACTAAGAGGTCATAGGTTCTAGCTTTCCGGGGACATCTGGGTATGTATGTTTAAATTAATGTATTGATATAAATAAAATTTTAAAAAAAAAAGAAGAAGAAAGGAAAAAAAAACAGTAATATCAAGGCTCTTGCATCAAGCCTCACCTAGAGACAAGGCTATGGAAAACTGCCTCCGTGGTTCTGTCTCTCTTCTATTCTCTGAGGCATGGACATGTGGGGTGTGTGTGCAATGAAACTAAGTTCATGGCTTGTGCCTCAAACTTTACAGCTGTTTTGGGCATTCACTTTTTATTTCGAGTTCCATTTTAGGGCTTTCTAAAATGTTTTTATGGCCAGTTTAGGATATTTTTACAAAACCTGAAAATCAAATTTGAATTTTTTTCCCCCCCCCCCCCCCCCCCCCCGCGGCAAGCCACAACAAAGACGTATTATCATTTTTACACCCACCCACCTTCAGCATCATGTTCAGCCCCCCTCATCTCTTCATGTGATGGACTCCACCTCTCTCACCTTATCATTTAAGTTAAAATTTGAATAATCCTCTAAAGTCTGACTTCTAGAGAATTTCTGGCAAGACTAAAACTAAGTTTTTTACAAATTTTATTGTATTTATGAACTGAACTAGGTTTGCGATTATTCCTATGACGCTTACAAATTTTAGATGTAAGTTGTCATACTGGCAAATAATATTTTCAAGGTTATTACATACTTATAACCATGTTCTCGGACAACTACTCCATACTTTTCAGATTTCTAATTGAAATCACTCGTGTTAATGGTCCCAGCAAATCCCTACCAACCTAGGCAAAAGAGTGCTTCCTCCCACAATACAAATACAAATAAAACCAAAAGCGGGCAATTCAAGACGTTTATTGGTGAAAGTCATGGGAAAGGAATTACGTACTTTGCATATGAGGCATATGGCAAGTGAAGTTTCCAACTGCTTCAATAAATTAATTAGCAGTTCTGTGGGGAGCATCTTGGCCATCTCAGAGGAAACGTTCCCAACAGTATCTGAGGCCAGCCCTTTCACAAGTAGTGGATGGTCACAAGCTTGGCGCAGACGCAAAAGCATCAATAGGATATTTGCATAATTTTGATTAACAGTACCAGCAGCAGCATATGCCTGCAAAAGAACTTTTCAAAATCCGGAGCTTTGGTAGCATGTTTCAGCTTCAATACTGGTTGTATTTTACACGTATTTCCACATTTTAAGTTTTGAGAAGATCATTTCCTCATATTACAACGCAGTGTTTGTCTTCTGATGGAAAACAATAAAGAGAAACAGAATCAGTAAAATGGACAAATTGTCTTCGAAATTCAATGCTTTCATTGACTTATTGTATAAAACCTGTAGCCAGCAGGCTTGCAGATAATGCATGATTTTTTTCCGGCAATTGATTAAAATTGAAGTTAGCATATTGTTTTTCCCAGTTTGGTGTGGCCTGCTCCCTGCATATATATATATATATATATATATATATATATTTGAAGCCAGTAGATTAGGTGTATTATCATTGATCAATTTTCAGTATATATGCACTATCAGTCTACCACTTGGGAATGAAAGACATGACAACTTCAGAAGACGGAGAATATTAACATGTAATCATAATCTTACTTTATATATCCGTTGATGCAGAAAATATTGATTCTAACAAACAAAAAGTGATAGTCCGTAGTAACAGTAATTATAAAAGAGCATCATCATTCTAGGTAGGTCACTGTATAATCTGTCTATCTAGAAAAAGGGTACCATCCCCTGCAACTAAAGACAGGTTTAAAATCCTGGCAAAATGAATAGGCTGACGCTTTGATGCACATCATAACAACTGAATATGAAAATGCCAATCTCAAAAGAATCATAGAAAAATAATCCTGAAATGTCATGGATTCGAGTTTTCAAATTGACTAACTAATAATACCATGTCTTTTACTCAAGGTGATAGTTTCTTCATTGAGAAGTAGCAATAGTTTCAAAGAAAAAATGTATAAAATCAAGCAGAGCAGCTTAAAATTATATATAGTCGTCAATTGCAAACAGGTTCTGAGAGATATTGTTATCATAGGCACGAGTAAAGACTAACTCAAGTAAAGAGTAAATGATAAAAAAGCCTTAGAAACTATGCAAAATTAGTAAGTGTAAGAACAAACTTAACAAAAATTAATACGTGAAGAATATATAATCACACCTAAAGAGGATATAATAACCGAGGCAGCACATTTTGACTAATTCTTCAAGGCTGAATCAGCATCACTAGTAGCAACAATCATATGGACAATGACAAAATACATAGTCTCAAACTCAGGGCGCAAGAGGTTTAAGTGTCTAGCACGGGTCCAATAAGTCATGGGTTCAAATTACGATGGGGACATCTGAGGTGGGATTTAAATTAATGCATTCTGTTTTAAAAAAAAAATGAAAAACTATAGATGGTGAACGGTGATAATGTTAGGCATAAAAGAAGGGAGCGTTGCATAGAGTCTAGGTGAGGTGATATCACTAGTTGCAATGCTCATCCACAAATTTCATACTTTCATGTTGATTCAATGCAGGATATCATAAGAATCCATTCCCCTATTAAATCAAACGTCCACAGATCAAAACTATGTGAAAATCCATACCAAAGCACATTCAGGTGGCAAGCGGTTACAGCATCTTGCATGTGTCAAATAAGTCATCATGTAATCAAATTACATTAAGGACATATGCGGTGGGGTTTAATTTCATGTATTCTATCTAAAACGAACTATGAAAAACTATCGATGGTGAAAGGTGATAATCATTAGCTGCAATGCCAATCCACAGATTCCATACTTTCATGTCAATTTAAAGCACACGACCACAGACGACAAACACAGGGTTACAACCCGTACCAAACCACATTCAGGTGGCAACCCCCTCTCCCCTGGTGCTCACATTCAGGTAGCCCCTTTCTTAGTTTTAGATAGCGAAGCAAAACGACTAGGGCAAAATCAAAGTGATGAAGCGAGGCGAAGCGAGAGCTTCAAGTATACGAAGCGGTCATGCCTTTAAAAATATGTACTAATTATATATACATGATTTTATTACTAGAATAAACAATAATAAAACATAGAATTATAACAAAACTCAAACATTCAAAGACAATAGACTTGCACCCAATCAACAACATACAAAATCAGCAAAGAGTCAATCAGTCAAAGACATTTATTGATAATAAAAGCAGCATATCCAAAATTAGATACCCAATCAACAACTAAAATCAGCAAACACATCAACAAATAAATGCAGCATATCAAAATCAGAACTTGCAATCTTGCACGGTTGCACCCAATCAAAAATAAATAATCAATAAATAGGAATTAAAAAAAAAAGGCAAGAAAATACCAAAATTAGTATCAGGATGGAGGGGAAGCGTGGGTGCTGCGCAGGTGCGGGACGCAGAGGTGCAATAGAAGAAATTTAGGTCTAGTTTACAAATCTATATACTATATTAAAAGAAAATAGTTGTCAATAATTGTTCCCGCCAAAAAGTATTAGTCAGTTTTTATTTTAGTTATTATTTATTACAACATAGATATACGATAAATAATAATAATAAATATATAACAAAACTATATTTGTCATTTTTTCTTTAAAATATTGCATCTCACTAATTTATTACTTTACAATTTTTCAAATAATATAAATATAATATATTTTATGGAGATAATATTTAAATCAAAACACATTCACTTTGTGATTGATATACTTCTCATTATTTTTAGTAAATGTGTATATATATTTTGACGTATAATATAAAAAATAAACTTTTTTATAATATATTAAATATAAATAAAAAAATAGCAAAAAAATGCTAAAATATATAAGTGTGTTAATTATATTTTAAATACGATATCATATACTCCCTCCGTCCCACTTTAATAATCTCATTTCTCATTTTCGTGCGTCCCACTTTAATAGTCCCGTTTCTAAAAAGGGTAACTTTTTCACACTCAACAATAAAATATTAATTCCACTCAACTCATTCTACACTCACATGCCTTGGTTATTGTGCCAAAAGCAAATGAGACTATTAATCTGGGACGGAGGGAGTATTTGATTTGCGCATCTCGCGGGTGTAAAACATCTAGTAAATGTTAAAATAAAAAATAGGATAATAAGATTTTTAAAAAAAATTAACTTTATTATTTTGTCCCTCCAGCGCTTTTGTCCTCTGAGGACTCGCTTTTCTTCGATCAGCGCTTTTGAGCACTTCACATATGCACAGCACTCAAGCACAAAAAAAAAAGCATTTGGCCTGTTTTCGGAGTCCTGAGCGCGCTTAACGTGCTTTTTAAAACTAAGGCCCCTGTCCATAGCACAACTGAATTTGGCATGTTAAACTTAGTTAAAAAAAAGCACGCTCTGAGCATGCTTAAGCACTGAGCGCTTCAAACCATGCTTGAACACTTTTTTCCATTAGAAGCAATGCGCGTACGTGTAGCGGTCCGAACCGAGCGAAGCTCGCCCAAGCGTTTGATTGGTGTCATCGAAACGGTCGGAATAAATTATGACCCTACATCTATATTTATTTTGATTTATGCAAGATCTAAACCCTAAGCCCGC
>JAPKLW010001103.1:123857-168127 GCA_026898455.1 Plectranthus barbatus
ACCCCCCCCCCCCCCCCCATTCCATGTTAAAGGCACTTATGGCTACTAAAGAAGAAAATATCTAGCCCTCAATTATCGGGAACCAATATTTGATGTTGCAGGTTATACATGCTTTTAAGCAAGAGTACATCAACGCACAACTCCCCACTTCACATTAGAATGGCATAATCATCCATTCTGGAAAGGAAAAACAATTGTTTAAAGGAGATACAATTGGCAATAATCTAAGTAAGTTTCTTTGAGATATGAGATTACGTAAACAACAAAGTAAATAAATCCTCCAGAAAATAACAAGAGGAAACGGAAATGGAAAACCACAAGCTACCAAAAAACTGCTGTAAACACTACTGTTTCACTGGTCCGAACAAATGCAAATTACAAAATCAGATGCCCACACTAACCACAATCTATTAACAATATCTAATTTCAAATTTGATTTCATAATTGAGAAAAGTTGCCAATGAAGACAAAAACTGAGAAAACATGCAGAGAACAACCTGAACAGCTGCTTCAAAAACAAAGCTCTCATCAGGTCCTGCAGGCCTCTCTTCACCTACTCCAGTTTGATGGGAAGGATCATTTGCACCAACAAATGGGGTGGTTGAAGAATGTTTTACGGGCATCAAAGTAGAAGGTAATATTCTATTTCCATTAGAAGGATTTGACCATGCTGACTTTCCACGTATGTCACGAATTTCAATAGCACCCACATTTTGTACTTGACTCTGTGACTGTGGGTTAGAGGTAGAAGGCATAACGGATCCAGGAAGGGCCCTTTTCGTATGTTGAGAAGGACGTATTTCATTGCTTCCAAGCAATCTACCAGAATTATTTGAACTTGAAGTACCAGCAGCGTCGGCAGAACTCAATCGCTTATGTGGTCTTGACGGAATTTCATTATGAACAATTTTCCTCTTAGAAGAAGAACGACCTATACTAGAATGAGAAGAACCATTGTAGCCTGTAATTCTAGGATATCTGACTGTCACACCAGTTGGATTCCAATAAAGTGATTTATGACCATTAATTTAACTGCTACCTGTCGAGCTAGGATGTTGGGGAGCTCCCCAGGATGGTAGGCGCCTAGTATTACTAGAGGAGATGATATTACTCGCTGGAGACTCATCTGGAACAATTTGCCTCCTAGAAGAAGGGTCTTCACGAGAAAGACCACTGGGACCTGCAATTAGAAACTATATGATGAGCAGCACCAGTTGGATAACAGCAAAATGATCAATAACCAAGAATTTAGGCACTACCTGTGGAAATAGGGCGAGAAAAGGATGGCTGAGATTGAGGAATCCCATCATTGATGGAAGAAGCAGTATCCCTAACTCGAGAGTCATGTCTACAATTATTTATATTTTGCCCAGAATCTGAATCATCACTGTCTGAAGAACTGATATCTATAGGTTCAACTGGACCCATCTCAACAAAATCAGAGAAGCCGCCAAAAGCTGAACTAATCTACAATTCAAACAGTCAACATCTCAAGACGCAACAGACAGAAATTTCGGCAAGCAGGCCGAACTTATCAGGAAGAAATCTTAACTTACAACGCATGAAAAGCGCTTCAAATAATTAAGCAGTCCACCAAATATTGTGTGTCTCCTGTTGAGTCTCAATACGTCATCCAGACGATCCACATGTTCAGTCATGAACATCGGATACCTAGTTTGAGAAAGGAAAGAGAAGTGATTCACAAAATATCGAAACGCCAACACTATGCAAGTCAGCAGGGGGAATCCAAAGCAGTGAGCAGCAAAAAATGATTTATGGTGATTCTCAATCAGAAACAAAACAAAACTCGTGCATAACCGTGTATGTAACCAAGCATTACGAAATAGTTTCCTAAAGTAATGATCAAAAAGTGGAAGCAAATGTAATTAAACGACTTGCATGAACGAGAGCAGACACGGAGAAGAGAAAAAAATATCACATGAAGTGCACCTTGACGGCATGTAAATCTCAATCGTATATACTTTAAATCAGCGTTCAAGAATCGCCTCCAAACTTCGTTCTTTTAAAGAAACTTCAACTAAAACTGATTGGGGTAGAAAGAATGTAAACTGCAGAGAAAAAGTGAAAAGTGGGAATTTTTGGAGAAATATACCTTGTACTAGCTCGCGATTACGCAAAGTGAAAGGCGAATTGAAGCAGTAACGGCGGGTTGGACTCTCATACAAGCCGTAATTCAACCAACATTCTTGGATTTGAAGAACCCTACTGCCGATGGCTTCCTGTATAAACTTCCGCGCACAAACTTAGAAACGGACAATTTGAACCCACTCCCTAATTTGATTTGACTGACACATTATTTTATTTCAAACTTTTGCCTTTTTTTTTTTTTTTTTAAAAGTAACTAGATTTGTACCGCAGGGATGAGCAGATAACGAAATACTTAGGAATGGGTCCAATAAAATTGTTTGATTTATGGGTTGGGTTTAGGAATCATTCCAATTATCATATTTGGTTTGAATCTATGGGTTTAGAAATAAATTATTGATTATTATTTTTATCATTTCTTCATTAATGAAAAATTTGGTAAAATGAATGAGAATATATAAAATTGATAAAATAAAAATAATATAAAATTAAAAATTAAAAATAATAATAATTTTAAAACTTCAAATCTCCAGATATTAAATAATAATAATAATAATAATTGAATGATTTTAACTATAACACAAATTTCAAATTCTCTATCCTAATTATTAACAAATAAAATTTTGAATCTGCTCTCAAACAAAATTTAACAAAAACAAATATTCAATCTCCAATAAATAAAAACAAACAAAACTCTCAAATGCACATTTTTACATCCATACTAATATATAATATACCAAACATTCGACATTTTTACAATCATCCAACAAAATATATGTGGTTCATTTGGTAATTGTCCACAAACATCGAGCAAAATAACAATTACCAAAACCAAAATGCCAAAATCAAAATGCTTAAGAGTTTGCTAATTTTTCCAATCTAACAGACTACTTAATTACCCGAGGAAGGAACAAGTAAGCTGAGCACATAGAGCAATCGCAAGTGAGATGGAAGATTCAGAAACACGTCAATCTTGTCTTTGTCGGCAGTGAATATATTAGCTACCTTAAACACATCCGCACTTGGAAGGCTAAGATTCATCAGCTCTTCAATAGCATCTTTCATTCTTTCCGATGCAGTTTTTTCACGCATATTTTCCTCCGCCATAGCATTTGCAATAGTCTCAAAGTTGTTGGTAAAGCCCTCCACGAATGTACGAAAACCTGCATTTATTTCTGCTAGTTGCATCCCAATATCCGAGGTTGTCATTGGTTTTTTCCTTTTTGCAGCCCTATCTTCAGATGGTGTAGATCTTTTTTGTTTTGTAGCCACATTTCTTGCAGTTGGAGTTGATTGTGATTCAGAGTAGACCTCATTGTCTTCTTCAAAAGAAGAATGGTAGAAGTCTCCAATAGTTTCACCACCACTTTCATTTTTTTGCTCAGCTTCCATAGTTCGAATAGCCTCGCCATAGCCCTGCACGGATGCACCAGTAGCTCTATCTTTCCCATAAACCAATTCAAGTTTATTCAAATATGGAAAC
Organism: Plectranthus barbatus; assembly: GCA_026898455.1. Classification (NCBI taxonomy): domain Eukaryota; kingdom Viridiplantae; phylum Streptophyta; class Magnoliopsida; order Lamiales; family Lamiaceae; genus Plectranthus; species Plectranthus barbatus. The sequence goes on from JAPKLW010001103.1 coordinate 127,447, forward strand.
TTGAACTCCCACATTCCTTTAGCCTCTTTGTGATTCTATCAAATATCGAAGATGTCTAAATTAATTGACCAAATTTCACATAAACTTCAAATGAGAAATTATAGTAGATGACGTACCTTACAATAACTGTCAAACCATTGTCTCTCATATGCTATTTTTTGCTCCACATCATTCCATTGTCAACCACTCTCTCTTAGCATATCATTGATAACATGAAATTTGGTTTTCAACCACTTGATTTTTGACTCAAGATGAGGAGTAACTTGTTTAGTAAAAGATGGAATTTTATTCAGCATCCTTTTATGTACCTCATTCATGTAGTTGTTCTTGAAACCACCATCTGTCTTCCATGAAGGATCACAAGCCATATGTTGAAGAACTACAATTAACGCATCCACCTCCTCTTCGCTCCAAAAGCATTTGTTTTTTCCACGACCTCGAACACTATCTTCTTGATCCATCATTATCCTTATGTCACAGCTAAAACAAATCATTAGTAATGACAAAAAAGACAACAAATATCTTTCAAAGTAACAAACATTTAAAAAACACAAGAATCCAAAGCAAATATATATTTCAATGTAACAAACATTTAAAAATACACACCAGAATAAAATAGTCATTACTCAATCATCAATGACAAGTTCAAGTACAATCAAAGTTACTTATACATCAATATAAAAATTCTTAAAAAAACATAACATCCTAAAAATGTTCATGGTCAATGATTAACTCTCTCTCTCCAAGCATTAAACATTTCATTTGCTAAATTATTTCTAAAATTGATCCATTCTTGTGTTGGGTTGATATGTGTTACATATTCTTCATCTTCCACTTCTACTTCATCTTCACTTTCTTCTTCATCTTCACTTTCTTCTTCTTCAACCGGTTCCAACTCTTGTGGGTCAAAACTCATGTATTTTCTTATCAAATTATGCAGAAGGCAACAAGCTAAAATTATGCGCACTTGAGTGTTAATTGGAAAAAATGAAGGGGAAGCTAATATTTTCCATCGCCCTTTTAGCAATCCAAAACATCTCTCAACCACATTTCTAGCTTTAGAATGCTTCATGTTAAAAAACTCCTCCTTTGTTTGTGGTCGATGTCCTTGAAACTCATTAAGATGATAACGCTGACCTCGAAAGGGGGCCAAAAATCCTTGTGCATTACAATATCCAGAATCCACCAAATAATAACAACCTACAAAATATGTATGAAGCTCATAAATATTTATCTCAGCATTAATAAATTAATAAAATACTATATTTTAACTTATTAATAACAATACTTATACCTTGGGGAACTTTAAGACCATCAGTCCGATTTATAGCATCTCGCAAAACACGACCATCGTGCGCCGAACCCTCCCAACCAGGTAAAACATATATAAATTGCATTTTAGGACAACAAACACCCAATACATTAGTTGCTATATTAGCCTTTCTAGTTCGATATCGTAGTTTTTGATCTGCTGGAGGTGTGACTCTAATTAATGTCAGGTCTAAAGCACCTAAACAACCCTGTGGTATGAGTAATTTCAAAAATAAAAACAATAGTCATTACACATTCTTGTTGTAAGAGAAAAGTTCAAAATTGCAAGAAGTTTTGCAATAAATTAAAGTACCTTAAAAACTTTCCAACGGTCATCATCGCAATCTTCAGTAATAGGCTCTGGTTTTTTAAGCAAGACTCCATGCAATCTCAAGATAGCTAAAAGGCAGCTATTGAAGTGGCGACTGATAGTTTCCCCACTACGGTGAAATAATAGGCTAATAGTCCGATTTTTTTTGTGGTGAGCCAAAACATATAAAAATGTAGCAACTATTTCTTCTACTGACATATTTTTTGTGTCTTCCAAACCTCCGCGACTTCGTACCATCTCACATAATAGACAAAAGGTACGTCTATCCATACGAAGCTCACTAATACATGCAGTATCAGACTCTTTTGTAAGCCTAAAGATCCAATTTATTCTCTCAAGTCTCTTTTCTTCTTTAGTTTTTAGTCGCGAACTCTTAATATGCAAATGCAGCAACAACAACTCGTACCAAGTTACAAATACTAAATTGAACACATTGATCAATGTTGCCATAATTCGTACATTTCGAATTATTTTGCGCCGCCTACTTATGATAGGAGTACGTGTCATATTTCTCTACATTACAATAAAATAAGCATTAGCAAACAGTGACACCATATGATTTTATTATTCTAATTTTTAAAAAAAATCTGATAAGATTATATGAGATATTGAGGCATAATGCTTTCTAACATATATATAAATGTATATCTAAATTCACAAAATTAAAAGGAGAGTGTTAAAAAAATACGACTGGGGAGGTAGTATTGAAGAGCAACATTTTGTGAAGTGATTTTTTGTATTTCTCCATCTATTTCTAGACTACTTTTGCATTTTATTTTCATCACATAATTATGTAAACATAAAGACAATCACAAAATTACATCAACATGTAATATATTCCAAACAGCAATTCCAAAACGTCAATTGAATAGATTAATCACAATAACACAAGAATTTAGCTCCAAAAAAATATGAATCAACAAAAATGTCTACCACAAGGTCCACAACATCAATCAAAATAAACACATTCGTCAAGCTAAAATACTAACAAAATAAACACATTCGTCTGAAATCACAAGATTCACACCAGCAAACACAATTGAAGTCTAACAAAATTACAAATTGGAAAAAAAAAATTCATCTATTAATGAAGGGGAAAATGAAAAAAATGAAGTGATACCTTTTTTTTAATTTCCTTTTCCTTCTCAATGTGGCTCGGAGGAGAGAGAGAGCATCACACAAAATCTCTTGCGACGGGACAGGGACGCCGCAGTGCAACGGTGGCGGCAGTTCCGTTGAGGCGGTTGACGGACGGAGAGAGCTCAAGAGAGAAGAAGAGCAAGAAACAGAGATGACGCAACAGTGCAAAGGTGGCGGCAGTTCCGTTGAGCGGTTGACGGACGGAGAGAGCCCAGGGAGAGAACGAGAGGAAGAGAGGTGTGAGCAGGAAATACAGAGATGGGAGGCGGCTTGAGAGGGAATGAAATTTGGGAATCAAATGAAACCCTCTCAAAACCAAGAGTACGGTGGGTTTCGGAATCATTCCATTCCTTGATTCCGAAATCCACCAACCAAACATTACCTTAACATTCATCTTTCATGAATTTACATTCATTGCAAAAAATTAACAAAAAACATAACAAAGTTCATACTCAACCCTTCTTAAAAAAGTAAAAAATATATATATATAATTGTTGGCCCAAAAATGGTTGGGCTGAAAAACTAGACCCAGACCCGATAACGACGACAACATCCCAAAAAGAGGTCCGCATAATGAGATTCTCACGGCCCGTCAGATCCAATTCTCCAAAATAGACCCAACCAGGCCCAGGTGTGATCCAGAAGATGCACGTACCTTCTCCGACTTCGACCTATCATCACGAAGGAGGAATGAGAAGCTCCGATGCTCGTACATGATCTGCCGAAGAAACAACACACCCGAACCCAGAGGCGCGTAAAACTCGTTAGGAGATTGAAGGATCGCACGTCAACGGACCCCAAAAGTCGGAACCATCCCCGAAGGTCGCGCGCCACCAACGGATAAGATCCGCCACCCATTGGAACCCTAGCTCAGGAACTCCGAAGGAAGCTCAACGACCCCCATCAACAGTCCTCCCCAAATATAGGAACCGCCCATAAAAGTAGCTAGGGTTGTAACGGCCTCCCTTAGTATATAAAAGGGACGCCGCTAGCTCATTTTCCGACACTTTTTCAGCTAAATACGCTTTGTACACTTAGCTTCACTTAGGCACGCGTTTTATGTAAAGGTATTGTATTGTCCCGTTGATTATTCACTCTATTCTATCGGTCACTTTCTTATTCAATTCTTCACAAGTTCCGAAGGTCCCTGTCTACACACAAATCGAACTTCAACAATGAAACCCAACAAATTATACAAACTCTCTGACTGTATGGCTTCAAAATGAAAAGTTATTGAGAGATGTTAAAATTTCACATGTGCGTTACACGAAAATCTTAATTATGTATCGCAAAAAAAAAAATTATTTATATTTTTATATAAGTATATCAAACAATATTAATAATTATATATATAGACAAAGTGTTCAAATATATTTTGAAACATGCTTAATTTTTCATATTTGTTCCAAACTATTCGAATATTTAAATAAAACTCCAAATTATTTAAAACTTGACAAATATATCTCAAACTTTTTTTTATCAATGAAAAGTTGACTATATTGTTGAAAATCTAAACCAGACGCAATAAGCTATCATGTTAAACATATAAATCCAAAAACTTAATTTACTAACTTTGATTTTCGATAATACAACCAAAATAGTTTGTCATATATTCGCATAATTTTAAATAATTAGGGTGTTTGTTTAAAAATTCAAATAATATGGGAAAATTTTGAGTTTAGACAGCTATCACAAAGTATTTTAGATAATTAGAATTTATTTCAAATTAGTTTTCATACATTTATTGATATCTGGGTTGAACACTTAAATAAGATTTTGTCCATAGTCGAAATTCTTTTCGAATTTCACTATTCAATTCAACCAAATCCGTTAAGGCGCTATATCCAATCTCTCTTTCCCACTTAAACATGTTACCTATTCCCAATACACTACTACCATTTTTCAAGTTCTATATCATCTCTCCTTTTCATATATTCGCCAGAGTTCCAATAAAAGACTTTTCACTTAACAAATCTAAAATTTGAGGTTTAATCCTCCCACTCTAACTTAATGTTCGTATTGTGTAATACTCACACCGACAAATGATGTAGAAAACTCAAATTCGTTTTGTAGCTGAGGCTATTAGAAATATCTATATAGTGATGTGATTTTTGAAATGACAAAAAAAGTGTGACATGCCTAAGACTTTAAAGCCAAAAGAATTACCAAATATTGCTCATGAACGGTTGGACTTTATTTTAGTATAATAGAATAGATTAGATATCGATATTATATAAATAGATATGGGTAAAATAAGATTTTAGTTTATCAAGAATTTGGACGAAAATTGTTATGTAACTTGTTAAGCATGATAGATGTATGTGAATATTACATAATGCAAATTTATTTATTGAGAAACTTCAATTTGAAAACAAAATGTAACCAATCAAAAAGACCAATAGTGTGAAAATTATCAATGCTTCCACCAATTAAAACATTTGTATGTTACAATTTTTCTTCCGTCCCCTAGTATATTTGGTTCCGTGCAATATTTTTTCTTATAATTCTTATCTATTTAATATACTAAAGTAATACCGGCACAATCCCGCCTAAATCTATCCACCGGCACCAAAAAATCATGCAAAGTCACAGGAACATGCAAAAAAAAAAAAAGAGATAATTAATTTGCCGTTTTACATTTGCCGATATTTCTATATTTTTTTCCTTCTTTTAATTATTACATTTTATTAATATTTTGACATTTTGAGGAGCTCGAGAATTCAAAATTTGAAAATCTATATTAACACTGTTCATTTACATCTAATTAAATTAAAAAAATGAGTTCTTACCACTTACCAGTAGGAATAGAAAGCGTATAACGCATATTAAACTTTGTGTGAACCAGCGGGAGCCCCGCGAATCAAAGTCATGAGGCTCTCGCTAGTTCACACAAAGTTTTTTTACTTAACACAGGAGAAGAAAAAATGTTCTTTTGTCATTGTACCACGAACCTTTTTGTAAATGCTAAGATTTTTTCATTTTTTTATAAATAAAAAACTATCTAAAAAAAGAATTAGATAGGATAACTTCAACCTTTTCAACTGATAGTGAAAGAACGATGTAATCTCTCTCTCTCTATATATATATATATATATATATATTAAAATAAGACCGGGGCATAACTGTAAAATCAAACATACACTTATGGTTAATTAATTGAACTATTAATTAAGTTTGTTCATTAATATGAAATGGCAATATATTTACTCTCTAACAAAACTAATTATATATTTAATATATTAAATTATAAACAATATTATATATATATATATATATATAAATTATTATTTTAACTAAGATCTACTGAACGTTTCATTCAATATGTATGGTTTCATTTTCAATATTTTATAAAAATTATCCATGAAATAGAGTATAAGTTCATGACATTTATCTAAATATTTATGAAAATAAATAATTATTTTACTTACTTTATCTATCAATTAATCTTATATTATTTCACAATATATTCTTATATGTAATGTTATAGTATTTTAAAATCAAATATAAAATAACGATAAATAAATATAAAATTTATTATTTTAATGCATTAAAACTCAAAATGTTTTGGAATATAAAGTTGTACAGTAAAATAAAGATGAAAAAAATTAGAATATTGTTATAGTTTTAAGATAAAATAAAATAATGGATTATTTTAGAAGGTCATGTTATACTTTCAAATGAAACAAAAAAATGAGAATGAAATTTGGATGTCACAATATAGCTACAATAAATTAAAATGTGAGACTACTATTGCAAATATATTAATGTGTCACACTATATTGTGTTTAAAAAATTTTAAAATATCAAATTACAAATAAGAAATAATATTAATGCCTCCTACTTCAATATATGTATTGTTTCGAGAAGATATACAAAAATGAAATTGATTATTATGTATTGTTTAAGGAGAGAAAAACAGGTTTCGAAACCAAGTGTTTAAACACCACCTACTAAGAAAAGTTATTCAAAGAGGTAAACTGAAATCGATTTGCTTCATGTTTGGTGAATGTATTGAAACAATATAACACCCTTTACTTATAGTTGTTGATCCCCAAGTTAGGTTGTTGGTCCATGCTCCGGCTTGAAATAATCAATTAAAGTAATTGTGTTTGAAATATATTATGGTGATATATCCTACACATGAATATATATGTTTTTATTATTGCATAAATAATTGTAAAAGTTTGAAATGCATATGATTTTGAAAATATTTATTTAACCGTGTTAAACAAATTATTTCAAAAATGTGCAATCAATGAAGGGATAAGGAGCATAAAAAAAATAACAATCGCGTGAAATAAAAGTGTAAAAGTAAAAAATGAATTAAGTTGAAAGTATAAGAGTTGAAACATAATGTTATGTTATAATAGTCAAAGAGGAAACATAGTTTCGTATTGAGAAACACAAATGATAAAGTTACTTTACTTTGACTTGAAGACTTGAACTCACAAATGCAATACAATATAATGCTAATATGAATCAGAATAAGGTATATACTATCGATGACCTAACAAAATACTGTATAAAGACCAAAATCATTGAGAAAATTGTTTGGGCATCAAAATTACTATTAATGAAGCACAATAGTCTATCACCTTAATGTGATATCCTAATTTGATTAAAATTATTAAAGAGCTAACGAGGGGATTGTGTGTATAAAATTTTAACATATGTGAGAGTCGTAAATCGAATTGTATGTCATATATGCATAAAACATGCATCAATGTATTTAGTTAAATCTAATGATGGTACAAACAATACTTATCATATATCAATTACAATAGTTTCTTTTGAAGAGATGGAGAAAAGGTGAATAAATTGGTCGAAAAGTTAAAATTTCTAATAATAACATTATAAAAATTTCTCACATAATAAAAAATAATGAAAATTGTTTTGCATTAAAATTATAAATTATGAAGTGAAACCCATCATATTAAGAAAATAATATAAAATTCTCGATCTAGGGCACAAGTGATTAAGTATTTGTCAACAATTGATTGATCATGTTTTCGAATCGCGTCAAAATACATATTCCTCATTTAAATAGTATGCACTAATTAAAAAAATAAAATAATCGATAAACATTATTCAAATTAAAAACTTACATTTATGCTTAGAAAATAAAATTTACAAATGAATCAAAGTAAATATAAGTCAATATAATATGATATATGTACTAAATATATATATTATGTGTTATTATAGTTTAGGAATTTTAGATATCTATATTATTTACCTGTAAATAAAATATTAAATTTAATGTTACAATATAAACAATTGTAGTTCCCACGCATCGCGTGGATGAATATTAGTAAATACTTATAGCTTCTCCACTCTACCAATTTTATCGCAGTCTTCATTCATCTCTCCGTCTTCCACTTTCCTCCACCTACTTCATATTCTAATCAATAGACGTTATTTACTCTCAAACACATGTCATTTCTTTCAATAAAGAAATTGTAGCCCTCACCTCCTCCATCACAAGATTTTCATTGTTGCATGTATCGAAGAGGCCCGAGTAAAACTCGACCAGAGCGTGTTGGTGCAATCACCGGGTTACATCCGCAACAAGAAGATCAGAGTGCGGTTGCTGGCAAGTTTGAAGCACGCAAATACATCAGTGCGAGAGCTGACGCAATGAGCTTGCGTAGTGGTCGCTCATTTGCGTAATGCCTCCAGCCGCATAGTGGCGGATGTACTAGCAAAGGACAACGACGACATACTTTCTACTCTGGCGCATGTGGTAGACATTGACACGGGGTTGTGTTCCACTATTACATTACAATCTCCTTTCCTGATTTAAAGGGCATTCGACCGGCAGCTACCGCTGCAACTCCCTCTCCTTTTGGGTGTCTTTCTCACGCAAATTTCTTAGACATTTTTTTTCAACAACAGCTCAACAAGGGATTGCAAACAATAGTCAGAGTAGGTAAGGTTTGCTATTCACTGGAACTTGCAAAAGATGAGAGACATAGATGATATCATAGTTATATGCTTTAAATCTGTGTGTTTAGACATACATTTCTTTATTTTTTTTTATTTATTCGCATTTTATTGAAGTTCATAATATTTTTTAAGTGGTTGAAATAACATTTATCGTATTTGTGTGTTCAGTTTTAATATCTTTTTATAACTTGGTTAAATTATAAAATTCTCAATTTTCATACCTCTTGAAAAGACATATAGAACAAAATTTTTAAAATTAGTGCATTCTCCAATTCATTTCTTATCGTTATTTAGCATTGTAAATTAATTTCAATATGAGTAATGCATATGTAAAATAAATATGTTCTTATATTCCATTTATGTCAAATTCAAAGTTTTTAAATCAGAAGTCTTGGAACAGATGCTTATGACTATATAGGGAGATGTGACCCAAAATAGACACGAAAATAAAAATAAACTATAGATAAAATGTATTGACACAAAAATTTGTGAATTGAAAAAGGATAGGGTTTATTGGAAATAGGAATTATAAGAAAAAAAATATTGCATGGAACCAATATACTAGGGGAAGGAAGAAAAATTGTAACATACAAATGTTTTAATCGTTGCAAGCATTGATAATTTTCACACTATTGGTCTTTTTGTTTGGTTACATTTTATTTTCAAATTGAAGTTTCTCAATATATAAATTTGCATTATGTAATTTTAACATACATCTATCATGTTTAACAAGTTACATTACAATTTTCGTCCAAATTCTTGATAAACTAAAATCTTATTTTACCCATATCTATTTATATAATATCTAATCTAATCTATTCTATTATACTAAAATAAGGTCCAACCGTTCATGAGCAATATTTTGTCAATTCTTTTGGCTTTAAAGTCTTAGGCATGTCACACTTTTTTTGTCATTTCAAAAATTACATCACTATATATATATATATATATATATATTTCTAATAGCCTAAGCTACAAAATGAATTTGAGTTTTCTACATCATTTATCGGTGTGAGTATTACACAATACGGACATTAAGTTAGAGTGGGATGATTAGAACTTAAATTTTAGAATATTCAAGTGAAAAGTCTTCTATTAGAAGTTTGGCGAAGATATGAAAGATGAGAGATGATGTAGAACTTGAAAATTAGTGGCATGTATTGGGAATAGGTAAGATGTTTAAGTGGGTTTGGTTTAATTGAATAGTGAAATTCGAAATATTTAAAATGTATTGAACTTCCAAATAATTATGTCAAATTGAATTATTTTCAAATTAAGACATTGTGATAGTAGTCTATTTTCAGCTTATCCAACCACATTTTCAAAATAATAAAAGTGCCGTACGACGCGCCAGAAAAAATCTTTGCCAAGTAATTTTATTGATTATTATATTTACTGGGGGAAATATTAGTCCCGTAAATAAAATGGTTTGCTTTCCAAGTATTATTGAATAAACAGCAGGTGCAGCTGTGATTGTCCGTACGCTTGTTTCTCTCTCTTCTCGCGCTCCTCCAAAGGGAATAACCATAGCCAGGCCCAGACGGGAGGAGAGAGAGAGAGCGGTCGCGGCCACCCCCTGTTTTTAAATCAAAAGAAAACGCGTATTCAACGTCTAGCAGCTGTGATTCTCAACGTTGCCCGCTTCTGATTCTCCTCTGTGGACCAATAATTCAACCACTGTCTGTCTGATTTGAATACGCCCTTTTATCGTTTAGGGTTGTTTTTCCGCCTATGAATCGCCATTTTTCTTCTTGAATCGCAACGATCACCCACGGATCCTCGATCTCGAAGGTACTCGTGTTGCTTTTCTTTCTGCGCTAATTCATGTTCGAAGCCTTCGTTATTCTGTTTCTTTTTCCTTTTTTTTTTATATTGCATTTATTGCTATCGTTTGATAATTATGTTGATTTCTGTTTCCTTTTTCCTTTTTCTTTCTCGATTAAATGTATCTGTCTGATTGTGGTGGGATCGGTGTGATTATTCTTGATTAGGGTTAGGTCTAGGTCTGGGACATACTCGCAAATGGAAGCGTCTGGTGGGAGTTCGGACGCTTACAGGAGTTCTTCATCTTCGTCTTCTTCTTCGACTACCTCTAGTCATTCACGAAGAAACGGGGTGCATCTTTCAGCCTCTAACATTCTCCGATCGCCCGTATCTGCCCTATTGGAGTACACTGGGATCCTCAGAACCAGACCCAATAATTCAGAATCCGACTCTTTATTGAACAACGGAGCCCATGGCGCCGGCTTCCGCATTGACCACTTTCAGCCGCACGTGAATGACTCCGCAGCTCCCCCTTCTACAAGCAGCAGTGGCAGTGAAGGAGAGGTTTCGATTAGGATCATTGGTTCTGCAGAACACGATCATGATAGGGCTGCCATTGCTCTTCACTCGGTGCCATCTGTAGGGCAGCTCAATGCTCAGATCGACTCCTTTGCAAGGTCAGTTTCGAGATCAACGTCCGGAGCTTCTGTGTTGTCCTCATTAGAGAGTCAGGTTGATTTGCGGAACAATAGAGACGCTGGAGATGGGGCCACACATTCGCCAAATGCAGGTGGTGATGCTGACTCTGCTGAGGGAGCTGGCACTAATAATAGGGATTCTTCCTCCTCTTACCAGAGATATGATATACAGCAGGCTGCTCGGTGGATAGAGCAGGTCCTTCCTTTCTCATTGCTTCTGTTGATTGTATTTATACGTCAGCACCTGCAAGGTATTATTCTTCTGTTTCACCCTACTTCAAATAGTCATGGATTTATATGTTCTTCTATTGATGTAGCCCATTTCTGCTCATTATTGGTGTTAATACGGGTAGCATTTAACCTCTCCCATACTTTGATTGCCCATGTAGTTTGCTAAATATCACTGTGTGCAATGTAGACTTTTCTCCTTCACCTTCATTCATGTAGCGGAAGTGAAATATCCTTCTTACGTCTTTATTAACCCTACTCTTATAGCACCAGTTTTTTTGATTCACAATTTATGTTTCGCATAATCAGCTCACCACTTGTAGCCAACACACTTGCCTGATACGTTATGGTATTTTGCACATAACTGAAAGAGCATTGAATTCATCCATATGTACTCATAAATTTTATTGCGTAATGACAGCCTTTGAATGCTAGAAGAAAAAAAACTCCATTTACTCGTGTTCTTTTGTTTCATTGAATGCAATTCTTATTTTTCTTTTTTTTTTTTTTTAAATCTTGGTTTAGTATTTCTGACTCTGTACTCGTGTTGGACTTTAATGTTAATAAGAGTTTTTATTGGGTTTAATTTCTGTGAGAACACTCTGCTCTGCCTCTTAATTGAAAGAGCTCTTTAATTTATCCCTTTTCCCAATGTAATTTAAGAAAAACTGAAAGTATTTGTTTGAATATTTTACATTTGCAGGATTCTGCGTTACCATCTGGATAGCTGCATTCATGTTTAAGTCAAATGATATTATACGGAGGCAGACAGCGCTAAAGGTGCTTGCTGAACAATTTCATCATCAGCTTGCTAGCATTTTGATTCATATACTGTGAAACAGCGAAAATCCCCTTTAGTTTCAATTTGAACTCACCGTTAACAATGGACTATCCTTACCTTTCAGGGTGAGAGGAAGATGCTTACACTTATTGGCATTTCCATTCTTTACTCACTTCATGTTTTTGGGATTTACTGGTGGTATCGGAATGATGATGTGCTGTATCCCTTGCTGATGTTGCCTCCAAGAGCCATACCTCCGTTTTGGAATGCAATATTCATTATTATGGTGAATGGTGAGACCTTATCATTAATTACTGCAATTTCATAGAATCTTTTGTCAATAATTTGACCTAATTCTTGGGCATGCATCTCTTTACCAGATACACTGGTCCGCCAAGCAGCAATGGTCTTCAAGTGTATGCTATTGATGTATTACAAAAACAGCAGAGGTCGGAACTACCGTCGGCAGGTATATATATCTGTGCCTTCTGTTAACTAGACATGTATTTACTAGCTATTGTACTATTTTTTTTGGAATGCACAATTTTTCAAATGAAAAGAGTGTTGGTTTACAGGGTCAAATGCTAACTTTAGTAGAGTACCTGCTACTCCTTTACCGTGCACTGCTCCCTGCTCCTGTTTGGTACCGTTTCTTTTTGAACAAAGAGTATGGTAGCCTTTTCTCATCGCTGATGACCGGATTGTATTTGACCTTCAAGCTTACATCTGTTGTTGAGAAGGTATAAACGTATATTTTACCGGGTTCTGTACTCAGCATGATTGATATTCTTGGTACTGTAGTTACATTTCGGAGAATTTATAAAGAGTCACTCGTTTCCCAATTTTAGGTCCAATCATTCATTACTGCTCTTAAAGCATTGTCAAGGAAAGACATCCATTATGGAGCTTACGCTACATCTGAACAGGTATCATTTTCTTTCAATGGCATTTCTACCTTATATATTCCAAATTGCTTGAGCTTTTGTTGAGGATATTAACTGGCTAAAATCCTATTCTAATCTCTTCAGTTGAGAGATATGCATATATTCCTTCTGGAATGAAATAGTTCTTGATGTATACTGTTAAAAAATCTTGCTTCCACTTTAGCACAAGCAGTTCATTACTTTTAATGTCATATCTTTAAACCTTACCTTTGAATGGTTAGATCCGTCATCTTTACATTTGCACTTGTTGAGTAGCTAAATGCTATGCTAATGTACTTCAAACCTGTTTGGTTTTCTTTGGCATCATTGCAAAACACTTTATTTTTATCTTGAAATGAGGTTGGCGCTGAGCTTAATTTGTAAAAATGGGAGTACTGTGGTGACGGGATGATGCTCTTGTTGCATGGGTTTTTGAAGAAATTTGGCTGTTATCCCCACAAATAAATGAAATTGTTGCCCAAGATTTTTGCTGCTTTTCTCTTTTGTGATGTGCTCTTGGATTGAATTCTTCTCTACTCGCCTTTCATAACTTACCGGTGATTACGACACATTATTGAAGCTGTTGTTTGTATTTCCTTTTGTTGGTGTGGGCTCTCAAATTTCCCTGGAATCTTCTTCTAGTTTCTGAAATGTTCTTTTCTGACAATTACATAAATCTTTCATTCCATTAAGGAGTTTGTTATCAACATAACATTTGACTTGATACAGGTCGTCGCAGCTGGAGATTTGTGTGCTATTTGCCAGGAAAAGATGCACGCTCCAGTCCTTCTACGTTGCAAACACCTATTTTGCGAGGACTGTGTTTCTGAGTGGTTGGTTTTTCTCCTTCTTACGTTTAGTATCTACACAACATATCTCCAGTAATAGCCGTTTCTTTCTTGAGCTAGAACTACATTGGCCATTAGCAAGCTACAAATGGACATAGTTGTCTTTCTTATCTGTTTGCCAACATTTCAGTATATAAGGTCATATAAAGTAGTACCAGATTAATAAAAGCTTAATGAATTTTTTTGTAGCTGTCAATATATTTTTGGTGTCATCGTTTGCGTGGGAGTGATTTATAGAACTCCCCAAACATAGGTGGTTGCTCATAAAACATAATACAACGTGTAGAAGTAAGGAAGCAACATGAGTTGTCATGCAGTAGGACCCGCAACTTTGGTTGATTGGTGCATAAGCATGATTGCATTCCAATTTGAGTTATTGGATTTTTTTGTGTGTTCAGGTTTGAGAGAGAACGGACATGCCCTTTATGCCGGGCATTGGTGAAACCGGCTGATCTTAGATCATTTAGTGATGGATCGACTAGTCTATTTTTTCAGTTATTTTGAATCCAGGAAGTTTTCTGCTTTTGAAGGTTTAATCCATCAGGAGCAGCTCTGTCCTGATCATACCATCTGCATAGCAGCAAATCTTAACTGTAACTATTATTATGTTGCCATTGACACGATTATACCTTGTAAACAGAAAAAAAATGAATGTGAAGAATTCCTGTAACTGGACTGGAGTTGCGACCACTTTCAACAGTATATGATGCAATAGCTTGCGAGGTACATAAAAGTCCCTTTTTGATGTAATATTCTCTCTCTGAGTTTTTTTTAAAAAAAAACCTTGTGCTGTTCACTTCATTGCATGGGGATGTTACGTTTTTGTCCTCTTTCTGTCTTGGTTAGTAGATGAAACCTGAATTGATTATCGAGAGCTTTGATTAGGTTTCTAGCATTTTGTAGTATTTCAAGCTTATGATAAAATATGTTTTAGAAGCCATAAAGAGCCAAGTTAGATGTTCAATCTTGACCAAGAGAACTTGTCCATATTGAGCAAAATACAATCGAATTTTTTTGATGATTAGTTGGATAATTCCTAACTGATTCCTTCTTTCTTAATTTAAACGAAAGCATATTACATAATTTTATGGAAGATCGAACTCATAATCTCTTGGTTGGCTATAGGTTGAACTTGGAATAAGAGGAGAACCGCACTTTTCACTTTTTCTTTTTTCTTTCCCAAAAATAAAGAAAAGGGGATCAATCTCCCATCTAGGATAAAAGGTGCTAGATTCCATTCCTTTTTCAAAATGAGTCATAAACAAAATTGGTTGTAAGAATAAACACAACCTCCAACCTTGGAAAACATGTTATTCAAGTTAAAAAAAAAAAAAAAAATTGCAGAAGAAGAATTTAATATAAGATAAAAAGAGGGAATAAATTCAAATGATAGGAGGGGCAGGGTTGATGTGGCGGAGACGTGATTGCAAGAAGGGAAGGTCAAAAGTGAAGTGGGATGGCAGAGGAGGCTTGGTCTGCTGAGTATGTTGTTGATGAATTTTGTGTCTGGACTTGAATCGATGAGAGTGGTGATTCTCCAAAGCCAGTATGACGGAGCAATTCCTGTTGCTGTTGCTAATTGGTGGTTTGTAATTGTTCCTGGGGATCTCCTTCTCCTTCTCCTTCTCTTTCTCTTTCTCTTTCTCTTTCTCCTTCTCCTTCTCCTTCTCCTTCTCCTTGTCCTTGTCTCCCATCCAGTTGCCTCTCACAGTGACAGTCATGGTGGCAAAGGGGTTGGAGGTGGTGCAGCCAGCGAAGTCACGGAATGTCTTGAACTCCACAACACTGCTACTACTAGTACTGGTGGTGTTGCTCTTGGAATGTTCATGGTCCCCAAGTAGCTTTCTCTTTGCAACCGCTTGTGCCGTAGGCCCCAATTCCTTTGCATACGACATTAGGCTCTCCTTGTAGCTTATCAATCCCTGCCGATACACACATAGAAATATCTAGTAACATAGAAATCTTAGAAAATAAAAAATAAAAAAATTTGACAAATTTGTAGGACGAGAATGAAGGGAAGGGTTGGCAGTTAAGAATACCAGAGCGAGTGGTTGGGAAGTGGTGACAAGCAGCGGATCATCCGCATCTTCGGACATGTAGTAGTATGTCTCTCTCCTACTCATACTACTACTCTCTTCTCCTGCTGCTGCTGCACCATTTTCGCTTCCTATAAAATGGCTCTCCTCTCATTCATCAAATCAATTAACAAAAGATAAATTTATGATTCATTAATTTACCGGTCCTTTTTGGAGGGCTCTTTCTGTTGCTGCTTCTCCGGAATGTTGAAGTTGAAGTTGAAGTTTGGATGGTTTCACTCAGAGCTTTTCTCATGGATCTTCTCCTACTCCCTGAAAACTCTGACACGAAGCTCTCTGGCTTCGTTTTAAGGACATGGAATACCTTGTTTGCTAACTCATGTATGGCTCGACCCTACACATCAATGTATCACAGAGTTAGTCGACGTCTTGGAGATGATGATGATGATGATGTGATGTGTTAGTGTTAGGTAGCTAACCTGTCTGAAGTAAATGGTGCGGGAAGAGTTGAAATGCATGGCGTTTTCAGGAATGAGAAACACATCATGCTCGAATTGTTGAAGATCTTGGTACATCCCTTCATGCAGTTTTGCCCTCATCGTCCCAAAGTCCATGGGCTCTTTTATTATTTCATAATACTCCTCAACCTTAATTTTCAACACATCAATTTAACACACACACAATTAATGTGGATCCGCCAAGGCAAGGAGGGAAACAAACCTCATGAGCATCAACTGGCTGAGCAAATATTTCATGAGTGTCTCTCCTAAAACACCAACAAAAATTCACATCCCTTCAATTTTTCATCAAAACAAATGCAGATGCCATAGGTTAGATCTTCACCTCTGTAGTGTATCAAGAACGAGCTCAAGTATATGCTTCGCCGGCATCACAGATGCTTTGCCTAGTAAACAGAAAATAGTCATATATAGCATCATCATCATTCTTATCATCCCTACACCATAATATTATATTGTACCAACCAGTTGTGGTAACACCCTTTGGATCTTCTTTAACAGACCTCCACTCCACTGTCACCATTCAAAACCAATGGAAAAAGTTATTTGATTACTTTTTGTGCATAGTAATATCATATTCTAACTCACCACAATCTGCATTTTCTGGACTGTCTCTTCCCTGCAGCATGCACATGAGTTAATGATGAATGCACTATTGTATATGTATCATGAATAATAATAATATACATACAAAATATATACACATAATACCTTCCAAACTTGTTTGGCTAATTTTGAGAGTGGAGGTAAAGCAGCTGCATTTTCAAGACTTCTCTTGGCTCTGCAGCTTCTTGAACTAGTTTGATGATCATCCTTGCTCTTATCGAGGGCTGAGATTCGAGGGCTTCGCCTCCTCTGCCCCATCGTCTTCATCACTTTCCTACAAAGTTAATCCAGACAGAAATGAGTCGGAATGCAATGCCAATACACTGGCTACTAATGCTTTTCTTACCTGGACATTGAATTAAGCAGACGAAGAGACGTGATGTTTGGAATTTGAAGGAGTAATAGATCAAAATCCGTGCTGTTTTAAACATGTTTATGGAAGATTAGGCAAGGGAGTTTGTAGTAGGTTAAGAGATTATAGTTAGTTTTTTCTGTTTTTGGACAACAAAGATTGAGAATATTCATGGACTTTAACTACAAAATTACTACCTGCATGCCGTTATATGCTACTATAGTAAGTTAACATTTAACAATGATTTGTTCCATTTTTATTTCACACTTCAATCTTACCATTAAATATCACATTTGATTATATCAGTATAACCGTTATAATCTTTTTAAATTTGTTTAGGTTCTAATCTTACACAAAATCACCTCAACAATTACTTACTATATTTTATAATCTATCAATATATTAAAGCAAAAAAGTGGTTATGAATTTTTTTTTAGGAAACACTTATCTATTAATATTACTATAAAATTAAAGGCTAAAAATCAAGATTCTTAAAATAATATTTATTTTCTATCAAAATAAAATAATTGATGAGGTTCGATTTGTGATGGAATAGAGACCCTTGAAACTTATGAGAAACAAAATATAAAATAACTAAAGAACAACAAAATAAGGTAAGTATATTATTAATGACGAGAAATTGAGTGAGTATGCTTGAGAGTACAAGTCTATTAGAGAGAAAATCATGTCAAAAATGAGCTATCGACGACCTTTTATAGTCCAAGGGAGCTGTTACAATCCTAGCGAGTTTCGGGGGTTGTTCTGATTTTCATGGAGGTCGTTGAAGGTGGTGATCGTTGTGCCTTCTTCGGGGTCGTTCCGATTTCCAAGGAGGTCGTTGAAGGTGGTGATCGTTGCGCCTTCTTCGGGATCGTTCAACTAGGGTATCAATTAGGTCAAACGTCTTTCTTGTTGGCGGCGCGAAGGAAGCGACGGTGGTTCTGATTTCGGCGGGGTAGTTGGATGAGGGTTTCCACCTGCCTTCCGTGTCTTGCGCTTGGTTCGACACTCGCCTCCTTGAACTCCCTTCAGGTCTTTATTGTCAGCTTTGGGGTGCCCTGTTGGAAGGAGCGGGTCGTGGAGGTCTTCAATTGGACCTTACTGGTAGGTCGTGATCCTTGGTTCCGGGACGTGTACTTCGAGAGTCGGATCTTGCTGATGGGTTGTGATCCTTTGGGTAGGTTCCCTTAGGCCATGGTCAAGTGAGCTAGTCCAGGGCCTAGTTGAGTTTACTATTTGGAAGTCGTAGAGCCCGTTTGAGTGTGTCCTATTGCGTCATTGCCATCTTTACAAGACATGAGCCTAATTTTTAGAGCACAATATTTTTTAGGCCCAACAACAATTATAAATTTTGTCTAAAAATAATTTTTTATATCTATATAACATACTGAAATATTTCGAACTTGATCCTCTAAAATTATTGAAAATTGTGTACATAATGACATAAAAAATATAAAATAAATTGGAAATAATTTTGCAATTATTATTTAATAGTTGAAAATTTTGTACATGTTGAAATAAAGAATATTAAATTAATTAATGATATTTACTTAATAATGGAAGTATCATAAATTATGAAATATGTTGAAAATTTTCAACATGTTTAAAAAAATATTTTTTCAATTATTATTTAATTGCAAAAGATGTGTGCATTTCTAAAATTTTTAAAAATTACATTTTGAATTATTTTATGTAATGTTTGAATAAAATGATAAAAGTGATTAGAAAATACTCCATTTAAGTAAAAATTTATTTTCATATATTTTTATCTAGAAGTGATTTAACTTTAAAATCATTAATTTTATATAAATGAAATTATCTAGCAAACCAAGTTTAGAGTTCTAAATTGCAAAAATAATTTTTAAACAATAATTAAACAAGCATATATGCATGCAAATTGTATATTATTTTAATTTTAATTCATATTATATTGATAAATTAGTGTTTTTAATTTATTAATATATATGTATTTTTACAAAAATAACGTAATATTTATAGTTTCACAAAAATTAGACATTAAGTTGGTTAAATGAACAAACTTTAAAATTAAATTATAATTTTCTTTGTAAGATATTAAATTATAAATATAGACAAATATTGTGTGTACAATTATAATTTTGTAATCATTATGTTATTTTTGTTAAGTTGACAAATGTTAGGAGTTTAAATTTATCATTTTTATTTCGAGTAGAAATATGAATAAATAATATTTGTGGTGAAAGTTTATAAGATAAGTTAAATATTTTCATAAATTTTTATACAATATGTAATTAATATTATTTTAAATAAACTATAATAATATCTTTACTGGAACATGGATAGAAACATAACTTATTATTCAATAAAATAAACTATTTATATATTATTCACAATATATTTGTTCGTGCAACGCGCTGGTGTAATTAGGGGTGAGCAAGAAACTGCAAAAACCGAAAACCGAACTGAACCAAAAAAATTTCGATTATTTTGGTTTGATTATTTCGGTTTTTGGTTCGATTCGGTTATTTTTTTTCAATATTTCAATTTTCGGTTTGGTTATTTTTTTCTGGTCCAAAATAACCGAATAACCGAATTTATATATATATATATATATATATATATATATATATATATAATTTCTATTTTTAATTTTATTAAATTTATACTATTAAAATTCGGTTATAACCGAAATAACTGAAAACCGAATAAGAATTTTGATTCGTTTACATTCAATGTAAATTCGATTATTTTACAGGTATAAATCGAACCGAATAATCAAATACTCACCCATAGCCTATAGGTGTAATCTAGTTATTATAGAAATTTAAAAGGGGTGGGATTTTTTTTGGTTAAAAGTTGTGATTTTGTGCATGTTTAATTAATTAGGAACATTTTTCGCACGCGCAAAAGAATAACTGCCACGTGGTAAAAGGGCGAAGGAATGATAGGGGAAGAATGCGGAGCAACCAAAATGAAGGCGGGAGCGTAAGCATCGTTGTTTGAACCAACTCCACATATTCATCCATGTTAAGGATAAACCTCGGATTCACGCGCGTGATTCCCTCCTCCGTTTCCCATGGCTTCTCTTCTCTCCCCCACTGCCACTGCGTTTCAATCCCGCCATATTTCGCGCAGTTTGATCTGGTCCTTGAGCAGAAGGAACTCCTCCATCAAATGCAATGCTCTCTTCGATGACATCGCTGGCAATCTCTTGACCACTTCACTTGATTTGGACCGCTCCCTCCCCCAACTGCCCGCTCTTCAGCGCCTCACTGCAGATTTACCGGAAGTCGAGCAGTGGGGTTTGCTCGTCCTCGCCGGCGTTACTTGGATTTACTTGACGGCGAGGCCCGGCGTTCTAGCCGGTGCCATTGATGCGTATGTCTTGGCTCCTCTGCAACTGGGACTGGACACATTGAGTGGGCGGAGGAGTTTGAAGATGACTGATTTCTTAGTTGGGGATAAATTGGGTGAAGGGTCGTTTGGGATTGTTTATTCTGGTGTTATTGTGCCCAAGAATGTTAGTGTTGATGACAGTATTCGGAGTAGTTCGGGTCGAAGAGCTCTGCAGATTGATCAGAGGTTTAAAGAGAAAGTTATCCTCAAGAAGGTAGTTTCTGATCATCTTTTGTGTGTTTGGATATATTTTGTTGTGCTGTGTTGTGCAAGTGCAAGGTACGAGGATGGCCTTTTGAACTCAGTTGCTTTTGTAGTGTGCCAATGTTAGAACTATTGAATTATCCCACATCAACTATGGACATGTGAATAACTCTAATAATGGTGAAACTCCCCTCTCCTTAGAAACGGTTTTGTAGGTAGAAATGGGGAACTTTACACCGTATCTCAGCCCGATTAGGTTCGATGTGGGACCCAATTTATTCCGATGACGGGTCTTGATTTCCCGATAATGAGACCGACTTATCCCGATGATGAATCCCATGAAGTTCTACGCTGTTTGTGAGAGAGGTGTGTTAAATTATCTCACATCTAACATGACCTGAGACTATACCATTATATAATGGTGAGGCTCCCCTCTCCTTATAAACCGGTTTTGTAGGGATAAATGGAGAACTTTACAAGAACCTTGAGGTGTTATTTGTTCATTGATAAAAGATTGATTGATTTGGAGGCTTGATCAAGTTTCATTGGATCAGAACTTGATTTCATTGGATGAGGTTTGATGGCCTGAGAAATAAAATGGGAGTTGCTGATGGTTTTCTTGTATTTAATTTTTCCTTTAGATATGTTTGCATGTGCTTATTATGAATGGCGGATTTGTTAAATGCAGTTACTTTAGTAGGTTGCCATGATAGAATGATAACGCGTCGTTCCCTTCATTGTTAGAAATATGGATTAGATTCAGATGTTTGATCAAGTGTCACTGGATCAGATTCTGATTTTGATCCCACATAAAATGGAGTTTGATGATGCCTTGGCAGGTGAAAATTGGAGTTAAAGGGGCTGTGGAGTGTGGAGAGTTTGAAGAGTGGTTTAACTACAGGCTATCAAGAGCTGCTCCCGAGACTTGTGCTGAGTTTCTTGGCAGTTTTACAGCAGACAAAACCAATACTCTATTCACAAAGGGTGAGAAATGGCTTGTCTGGAAATACGAGGTACTTGAATTTATTAGATTCTTCCATTTGCTTTGTCAATGCTGATTTTATATCTGCTCCCCGTATTGATTCTGAGTAGCTTCGTGCAGGGAGATTTAGACCTGGGCGATTACATGAGAGATCGAAACTTTCCTCTGAATTTGGAGTCTCTCATGTTTGGACGTGTGTTGCAAGGGCTGGAGTCCACACAACGCAACGCCTTGATTATCAAACAAGTAATGCGTCAGATCATAACATCACTCAAGAAAATCCACAGCACAGGGATAGTGCACCGGGATGTAAAGCCTTCCAACTTGGTAGTCACCAAGAAGGGCAGAATCAAACTCATCGACTTTGGTGCAGCCACAGACCTCCGTATAGGCAAGAACTACGTCCCCAACCGTGGCCTGCTCGACCCCGACTATTGTCCACCCGAACTCTATGTAATGCCTGAGGAAACTCCAGTTCCACCCCCAGAGCCCATTGCAGCCTTGCTTTCTCCAATCTTGTGGCAGGTATATGATATATATGTCAGCATCACCATTTCAGTTTTTTCTTTGTTCAAGTCTGATTTAATTAGTTTGCCGCCTGTGTTTGCAGCTGAATAGTCCTGATCTGTTTGACATGTATTCTGCTGGGATAGTGCTCCTTCAAATGGCGATACCATCCTTGAGGCCGACGTCGGGGCTGAAGAACTTCAATAACGAATTGAAGGGCGTTGGGTATGATTTGAAGAGATGGAGAGAGAGGACTCGAATGAGGCCTGATCTCAGCATTCTTGATCTTGATTCTGGTAGAGGATGGGATTTGGCCACCAAACTTATATCGGAGAGAAGTTTGTCCAAGAGGGGGAGATTATCAGCTGCTGCTGCGCTAAGGCATCCCTATTTTCTGTTAGGTGGTGATCAAGCTGCTGCTGTTATCTCCAAACTCACTCTAATCAAGCAATGAATGAATCATTACACCTTCACTACGTCACCGCAATGCTTCCAACTCTTCCTTGCTATTTTTTTTTTCTATCTCATTTCAAATATGAAAGCACAGTTGATCTGTGCCATTGGCTAGTCTTTGTAATATACGCGAGTATATATATTTTTTTAAAAAAATTATAAAATATCGATTTCATGAAATTATGTTGAATCCGACGAGATTCAAAATCTGCGTTCGTTCCTCGTCCGAGGTGACTAAGTTGTAATAAAAAGAAATCCCCCCTCAGCTCTTGATTTTTACAGGTACGAAGAGGCATGAAAGACATTTTTTTATATGATTTAATTACAAATTTAGTATTATGTTTATTATACTGTAGCTGTGAAATTTTATTTTATTTATATATTTAGTTTTTGTGTTTATTTTTCTGTATTTTTCATAAAATATACTATATTAGGAACTTAGTAGTATCATTTTTTAGAACTCATATTAGTACTAGTATACATTACTTTATTTTAATATAAGTTTTTAAAATTTGTGCTAAAACAAAATAAATTAATTAATATTTAGTTTAACTGAAATCAAACATTACAAAATCTAAATTTATAGTTAACCTTATATAAGTTAAAATTTAAAAAAAAATCAAAGAAAATGTATAACAAGAGGTCAAAAATGCTTTTCTTTAGAATATTATATCTGCTATTTCTTTTATTCCCAAAAACATGATAAACAATTATAAGTCTCGCTTAAAGACTTTCATAGAATTTTTTATATTCTTACTACAATTTATTCGAGGTAGTTATCTATCTTATTGAAGGCTTTAATAAATTTTCCTTTTTGAGAAAATAGATTGAAAAAATATTTTCTCCACGAATTTAATAGGAGAATTAACTTTACATGAAAAGTTGTGTATTTAGTTTATATGATATTTATTTAAAATTACTTATTTTATTTAAGATTAATTCAAAACAAAATATACTTAGAATTCTTACGGTAAGTAAAAGAATATGACTTTTTTATAATTCAAAGTTTTTTAGACAAGTTTTAAATAGTTTGATGATTTTAAAATATAGTTACACTTATATTAAATTTTATTAGAGTTGGTCTCCTGAGAGACGGTCTCACTATTTTTTTATTGTGAAACGGACCTTAATACATCATTTCAATAAGTCAAATACATCATTTCATTTTTAAAAATTACATTATTTACAACAAAGAAATACATCATTTGCAATAAAAAAACACATCATTTTATTAAATTCGTATCACTATAAAAATGGTGAGACATCATTTACAATAAAGAAACACATAATTTTATTAAATTCGTCTTACAATAAAAATAATGAGACCGTCTTATCTGAGAATTTGTCATTTTATTAATATCACGATAATGGTATTAAGATGAGGTACCATTTATGATGTTCATACCGGGTCTCGAAAAATTACAGGACCCACCGTATTTTTAACCATCTACCCTGCTCTTAATCATATAGTATTGATCATATTATTATAATCCAATTCAATATTTCTTCTTTTAATGACACTTATATTTTGAGCGTATTATTGATAATATGAAGAATGAAAAAAAAAATACTACTACATATTTTAAGTCATACTATTTGGAGGGTTTGAAAATTAAAAGATTTCATTATAATTATTTACGGCTAGAGAATTATATCTTATAATTTACTTTCAATTATCAATATAGCCGTTAATTGTCGTGACATTGATGTGATGATGATTGATGACACACTTCCACGTTAATGTCATGCTCTATAGAGTTGTAAAGTCCTGTAAATTTTTTTAATAGAGTTGTAATTGGAGCTGATCGAAGACAAACTGAGGAATGAGTATATGGATGCGCAAAGACTAGAGAAACTGAAAGATCAGTACGAGACTAATCAGTTTGGAACTATATAGAAACTGATCAGTTTGGGACTGACCAGTCTCGAGCTCACTAGTCTCAAATATCAAACTTGTCAGTCTGGTGATCAATGTTTAGACTTGTATCGTCAGCCTGCATGGACTTGCCAGACTGACGACATCAACAAGAAATCTTAGTTCCAATCCACGCGGATAGAGACAAGAATTATTATTTAAGGACTGATACTAACAAGATCAAACTTAAAGGATTGGAGATTCCTTAAAGTCTGCAAACTAAAAACCTCAGTCTAGATTTCTCGGACTGATCAGTCTGGATTCCTTGGACTGATCATACTGTCGTTCTGACGAAAAGGTGAACAGTCACAGTCAAAGACAGAAAAAGTAGAAGCAGGTCCAGATTTCGCGGAAAAAGCAACATGCCCCGCAGAGAATAGGAACATCAAATTGGACAAACATTCGATGCATCTAACTACTCCCAAGATTTTAATCTCAACATCTTCATTTATAAATAGGCGAGCATCTTAAGAGAATCATACAACTAACATTGTTTTATCGAGCTAGCTGAAACTCTGCAGAATTTACGACTCAAAAGTAGAAGCTTTTCTAAAGTTTTTCGTGTGTCACCTTCGTGAACACGAGACTCAGCACTCTTTGTGCTTGAGTTAATCTTGGTGTTCTTTCTCTCCAAGAAATAACACAACAGTCAAGTACACTTTGTACTTTGACTCTTACGAGCGTCTAGTTGCAAGCTGTCAAGTTGTGGGGAGAATTATAAAAACCTCATCTCCCTCACTCCAAGGAGCTTCGAAGTGAAGGACAACAGAGGACCGAACGAGTAAACTAGTGGATCGGTGGACGAGACATTTACCGACAAGTTATAGATCATGGGAGCACACTGTTGTAATCGGTCACTTAGTGGATTTCCAAACTTTGTCTGAAGAGTGGACGTAGGACTTTTGTGTCCTAACCACTATAAATCCATTGAGTCATTTACTCTGTTTATCAGTTTACGTTTCTTAAACTCAACATCCAAATGTTGAAGTATTGTTCGAAATTGACTAACTACAACTCGACTCTTAAATTGAGCTTTGACAACTAAACTGGTACTGAACAACCAGTTGTGATAAGTGCAAATTTACTTTAACATTTCTCTGTGCATGTAAACTCTGAAATCCAAGACCAACATATATTAAATATCTTAATTTGATGTTTAATCTATTCTATAATTTTAAATATTTCTATTTTTATTATATTTTTTATTTCTTGATAAGTTACAGCTTAATATTAAATACCAAAACTGTAAAAATAAATATTATTTATAAACAAAAAATGCAGAAATTAAAAATACAATTATCAAATTATAATATATTAAAAAAATAATAATTTTTTTCAAAAATTAAAATAGCATCTCACAATGAAAGATAAATATCACTAACAAAAATAAATTGTCAATATAACTTTTTAAGAAAAAAATCCAGAATATAATCTCTTAATTATTACATATTGAAATATAATTATCTATATTCCCTCAATAGAAAGGCGAAAATAAAAACAGTTAATTTTAAAGGCAAGATAGAGAGTATGATATCTGCAGTGTGAACGCAACTATTTAGGATTTTTATATGAGGTAAAATCTGAAATAGCAAAATTTAAAAAGAAAAACCAATGTATAGCAAGCCTTATGAAAAACTCCACAAAATAGCAAAAGTGTACTTTTTTTATGTTAAAATGTTTTAATCACAACATCACTTCTCTTATTTTTTGTGAAATATGTAACGGCTGCATTGTTTATTATTTTTTTGACTCAACTCATTTTTTTATTTATTTGCAGATAATAGAAAATAATTAAATATAATATTTCTTGTGCAATATTATAAATTCGGCTGGAAATGTCCGTCCAGTTGGAACTCGAACAAATCCGGCTGGAAGTCGGGATTAAAATCTATTAAATCAAAAACGGAAAAATCTGGAAAAAATTATTTACTTATTAAATCCAGATTAAATTAAATAATTTTCTATTGAAATTGTGCTGGAAGTGGAACAATCAAGCTGGAAGTAGATTAAATTGAGATGGAAGTCGAATAAATTCGAATGGAAGTTGAACATAAAATATATTAAATACAGATTTATTTAAATAATTTTTTACTGAAATTGTGCTAGAAGTGGAACAATTCAGATGGAAGTGGATTACATTGAGATGGAAGTCGAATAAATTCGGATGGAATTGAATTAAAAATATATAAAATCCAGATTTAATTAAAATAAATTTTTATTGAAATTGGGCTGGAAGTCTAGCATTCCAGCAGGAAGTATATAAGATTGAGATGGAATTCGGAAAAATCCGGATGGAATTCGGATTAAAAATATATAAAATACAGATTTAATTAAATTTATTTTTTATTGAAATTAGGCTGGAAGTATAGCAATCCAGCTGGAAGTATATAAAATTGAGATGGAAGTCGGGTATTTGGGATGGAATTCGGATTAAAACTATATAAAATCCAGATTTATTTAAAATATTTTTTTATTGAAATTGGGCTGGAAGTATATTAAATTGAGATGGAACTCGGATATTTCGGATGGAAATCGGACTTCCCAGATGGAATTCGCGTTTACTTCCATCCCTTTTCAATTCCAAATCGAATTAACCTAAAAATTCGTCGTGAAAACACACAAATCCGGCAGGAGTTCGAATAGGCTTCCCTTCGCACGTCTGTTTGAACGACCACCCATCTGCGAACCACCGGCGAACCGAACACCACCCACCGGCGACCGGCGAACTGAACACGAACAACCATCGAAATGTCTGCACAGGTATCATCTTCATTTAAAAAAAATTGATTGGATCGGGCATGTTGATATGAGCATTGTTGTGGTTTGTATTGAATTTGTTCTATTTTTTTTTTGCCTTGAATTGGTTGGTTAATGTTTGTTTCGAATGTGTTGAACCGTGCATATGAATTTCGTCCATTTTTTCCCTGTTTTATATGTTTGAACTGTGTATATGCATATGAACCGTGCGTGCATGTTTTTTTCGCTGTTTTTGTGTTTTATTTTTATTGAATTAGTTAGTTTGGTTTTGATATGCTGCAGGCTGCCTATATTCGATATGAAGTCCATGGAAGTAAACCTAAGACTAATTTATATTATAAATGTAAGGTCTTAGATATCATTAAAAAGACATTATCTGATATAGGACAAGAGGCATTGGTTAATGAGTTTCGGGCAGGGGTTTTTGGACATTGGTTGGATTGGTCGGAAAATGGACTTAGTTCGTCTCTATCATTAATTGAATTATTTAGTCATGAGACTCAGTCAAATAATCCAGAGTTGTTAAGGTTTAGAGTCAGTGGGCAGGATATCATGTTTTCACAGAGTGAATTCGCCCTTATTTCTGGTTTGAATTTTGGAAAGGCCAATATTGATCCTACTGCACGCCATGACTTAGAATCTAGTACTGTTTTTAAAGTCTTTTGCGGTGGTCAAATCCTAAGTAGTAAAGAACTTTTGGATAGGTTTCAATACAAAAAGATTGATAGTACTCACGGTTTATTGTACCTTAGGGTGGCCAATATATTAGCATATTGGTTTTTTGGACTAGGGTATACTGAAAAAAGAAAAATAGAAAAGTGGATGTATATTTTAAGTGAGGATCTTGATAGTTGGAACCGCTTTCCATGGGGTACATATGCATACAAAGCACTGCTCTATTACAAAAAGCATATACCCACTACTCGGATTCAACTTGAGAAAAAAGCCCTTCATCTTCCAGGTCCCTTTTGGGTACTACAGGTATGAAATTGTCACCATCTTTTATCTTCATCTTTGTGATAAATGTTTGTTGAAAATAGTTTAATTTTTTTATATGTTGTTAGGTTTGGGCCTATGAGGTCATTCCTGAGTTGGGGCAGGCATGTGCCCGGTTAGTTAAAGCCAATGCTGAGCCACGTATGCTGAAGTGGCGGTTCAGAAGATCCAGTGGCTTAGAGGATTCTTTCAACTTGCTGCCGAAATATTTTTATGTTCTCGAACAACACAATCCCGGCACTATTACCGATCTTAATATCGGCGAAGATGGACGACTACGACAGTTTTTTGTTTGTTTGGGTGTGTCGCGTGCAGCATTCTCAACTTTATTACGGCAAGTGATTGTCGTTGATGCCACACACCTCAAGGGCAGAAATAAAGGTGTGCTATTGGTTGCTGTAACCAAAGACGGCAACGAGCAGATATTTCCTCTGGCAATTGGATTTGCACCGATCGAGAATGATGAGAGCTGGACTTGGTTTTTGTCCCGGATCCGGATGGCTTTCAATTCTGATGAGCATTTGCTGATTGTTTCAGATCAACACATCAGCATAGCAAACGCAGTAAGTACGGTTTATCCAGAGGCAACACACGCTTTGTGTTGTTACCATATTCAGAGCAAGTTGACAACCTTCACTGGTCCAATTGTGAGGTTATACCATAAGGCAGCCTATGCTTACCGTCCTATAATCTATCAGAAGGCAATTGACCAGATTGCACAATATTGCCCGGCAGCTTACGACAAACTCATGATGCTCGGACCGGCAAAGTGGGCAGGTCAAAATGCCCAGTTCGCCGATATAGCTTCATGACATCGAATGCAGCCGAAGTATTCAACTCCCGACTGTTAGATGCTAGACGTCTGCCGATCTGTTCCGTTGTCGAGCTATATAGGCACATTGTAGAAAAATGGTTTGACGAAAGGCGTGCTAAGGCGTTTGCAAGAACCGAAGAGTTGACTGAGGAATGCGTGGCCAAAATGACTCCAATGCTGGAGCTCTCACACAAATACTCTGTTGTGGCTATTTCTGATGATCAATTTAAAGTCAGCCTCAAAGATAATACGTGGAAGGTTGATCTCCAAGACAACTTGTGCGACTGTCGTGAATTTCAGCTGGATCTTATTCCATGCTCGCATGCTATTGCTGCAATTCGGTTAGTAAATATATAAATACATCATTCTTTAATTATAATGTTTACTACTTAATCTTTGTTGTTGACACAGCTTCAAGGGTACGAGGATATATGACTACGTTTGGTCATACTACAAGACATCGAATTGGCAAGAAATATATGGAGGGGTCATACACCCACTGCCTCCCAAAGATGAGTGGATTGTATCACCAGAAGCAGAAGCTTGTGTTGTTTTGCCGCCGATTGTGAATCGGCAAGCCGGTCGACCCAGAAATAGTCGTCGTCCTTCAGGAGCAGAGGCGGGACAAACATCAACTTCTAGACGACGAGCTCCAAAGAAATGCAGTATATGTGGATCTACAAGTCACACGAAACGTGGTTGTCCAGAAAGAGTTCCGCCTGATTAATTTGTCTGGTTTTTTGGAAATGTATTGCATAACGTATTGTAATATGTTTTATTTACTTGTATTAAATTGAGGACATGAATTTCCGATTGAATGTGCTTGTGATTCCGCTAATTTATATTTTATGTGCTTAGTATTTCATTTCTAAATACAAACAAATTTTACATGATTTATATTACTTGAGAATCGCAACATGGAATGGAATTTCCAAAAGATCCCACACGACCCTAAATCCTAAAATGGACTTTCATTCCATTTTTGTTGAGTTCCATCTCATTTAAGCGAGTTCCATCTGATTTAATCCGAATTCCATATGAATTTCATACGAAGTCCAACCGATTTTCATACGAATTCCATACAATAAAGCCGAATTCCATACAATAAACCGAATTCCATACGAAATCATTATGGATTTAACCAAGTCCCGAATTCCAGCTAGAATGGCCGACTTCCATCTGAATTGATTTACTTCCAGCCCAATTCATAGCGAGTTCCATCCCATTTTCAAATCTGAAGTCCGCCCAACTTTTTTTATTACATTTTAAATTCAACCCTAAATGAATAATAATAAAATATTCAAACAGTTGGACTTTTCACACTAATCGACAAAAATGATTGGGAGATTGAGACACTTTTGACAGATAAAGTACACTTTTGCTATTTTGTAAAGTTTTTCATAAGAGGTGTTATTTGGTGGATGTGTTTTATAACTTTTGCTATTTAAAATTATTCCCTCTTTTTATATTGTGAAATCTGCAGTGTGAACGCAATTATTTCCCGTTTTGTAGTTTTGTGAGCTATCACGTGTGAACGCAAAATTTCCTCTATTCCATCACACATTTGACAAATTAGAATCTGATGGCCATTTATGTTTACACTAATCTTTCTACATCCACTAATTGTATCTTTCTTATAACCATACTTTGCAATTGCACCTCACCTAATAACAACTTCATTCAAAATATTATAAATTGGTGGCATAATTTCATTAAAAAATATCATAACACTCATCCGATCCTTATCTTATGGATTTTTAAGTGAGTTGATATGTTAAGTTTCAATTGTATTCCATTGTTTGATTCATTTATCAGTTAAACTCAAACACAATCATGTACAAATATGACCGAGGATTCAATAAGAATCCGATGTGATATAATTTGATAAGAAAATGATAATAAATTTTGATAATGATTCAAACATAATTTATACGATAAAAATAATTAATATAAATAATAACATTCAAATTAAGTAAAGTAACATCAATACAAATAATAAAGTTAAGCTTTATAATTATTAAATAAGTGAAGTAAATAAAATAAAGTTTTTTTTTTGTTATTTTGCTAACGAATAACCATATTCGATTCGAATGATCCTAACTCGAGTTGATCTAATAAAGATTCAACTTCGATTAAATAACAATTCAAAATCATTATCGTGTGAATTTGTATTAAATTATTATATTATATTAGAATTTATAGTCCTACGTATTATTATTATTATTTTAGCTTTTTATATTAATTTAAACTCACTTCCATTGATATTCCAAAAAAACTCAAGCTCATAATTTTGGTCCTAGATAAAGGTGTTTTCATCACTGCATCTTGATAAGGGACTTCCTACGTAATATTGTATATACTTTGTGTTCTATTATATTATATAATAGGATAGAATTTCTTTTGTTTCATAAAAGAGGGACAAACAATTAAGTTTGGATATTGATGAAATTAATTATATTTATAAATGTTTCGATGACAATAAACACATAATTAGGGATTAAAACATTCCATTTGAGACATGAATAGAGCTAAAAAGGATTTTAAAGCTTTTAATGGGATGCTCTTAGTGAAGAATCATATGTCCCCATCTAACTTAAATATATAATTTTGGGTCATAATAAGTGTGGACAAACTCAAGACAAATATATAGTAGTTAGAAGAAATGATGAAAATAACAATTTATTTGATTGAACAACAAAAAGTGATGCATCATGCATGGAAATAAATTAAGGTCCACAAACTAAATTTTAATCATTATCATAAAACATTAAACAAAAGGAGCCACCACATGTGGGGGCTGTTGAAGCCTTGCCAAGCTGGGGGGGGGGGGGGGTTGAACATGAATCTAAAAAAAATTGATTAAAATAACTTTTGATATTTTTAATTTAATTCATGCCTTTTAATTAAAATTTCATCACTCCCTTTTTAAAAAAATTTACTCAGAACATTATATATTTTCCCGGATCATTTTTCTAAATCAATGTGGGACGCTTCATGCTTAGTTATTCAAAACCTTTACACAAACTTAATCGGATTGATATTTAAAACTTTGTGCATTTTATTGTCAAATAAAAGTTAATAAATGAATATTTATTTATTTAAATATTTTATTAGAACAACAAAAGACTGTTTCCTAGTACAGAGGAAAAGTTCCCCAGAAAATTCAAGGATGTACCCACATCATTTGTCTTCTCATTATTTGTTTAGTTTCATAAATATGAATTGGAGGTAGATCTCCATTTCTAGAAGCCTTATCTTAATGTAGAATGACATTTCATTCCAAATTAAAGTTTTGCTAAGAATTTGTCTATATGCATATGAAATCCACATAGTTAAGTTTAGCAAATCAACCTTTGAAGACATTGCAAGACAACCCAAATATCAGATACCAAATTATGAAAGAATCTTCCTTCATTAGAATACAACATTTTCCTTTATATATTTGTAATTTATTTTTTAGGCTGTGTAACCACATAATTTCCTCCTCACTGAATTTTCTTACTTCCACAAAAAAAAATGTTTAATTTGGCCATGATTTTCTATTAGATCATTGTACTCTATATATGATCAGTGGCGGATCCAGAAAGTTTTCTAGAGGGGCTGAATTTTTTTTTTTTGCCTTCACCTTAACTTCAATCTTTTCATATGGTATTTTTCCTTATTTTCATCCATTTTTTCTTCTATATGAGGGGGGCTATACCACAAAAAACCGAATCATGAAACGACAACAATGAAAAAAAAAACTTCGTATTTTTTTCACTCAAGAATTCCACGACAAATCTAACTAAGACATAATCAATAGTGAAAAAGTCATAAATTGATAGAAAGCTTAATAGTTCATATAGCATTAAACCATAAATCAGAAACTTACTTACCAATGTAATATTTAAATACTATCAAAGATTCGTAACCATAGAATGAGAGAAATTTTAAATTAATTTAGTCTAAAATTAAAATTAAGCTGCAAAATCGAATCTAAACAAATGAACTAAAATTGAAATAATTAATCCGCCTGGTGCGGTGGTGCCATGTGGGTGCCGGGATGGAAAATCAGTTGATTGTGTGGAACTATACACCATTGTTTATTGGGAAGGTCTGAGGTTAGGCACGCCTAAACGGTTTAGGTAGATTTTATTCATTAATCCAAGTCAAATCCATCTAATATATCCTAATTGGGAATTAATAAACCCTATTTGGGATGGGTGAACCCATTTAAGTATGGATAAAATCCGCCTAAACCGTTTAGAGTTATCTAACGCAAGTTTTTGCCTTGTTTATTTGTTTGAAATCACATTCTTCTTTGTTTTCACACTAGGACTTCATTCACTCACCACAAAACCTAATAAACCTAAGACCTAAAAAAATCATACCAAACTTAAAACTTACAAAAATAAATAAATGAAACACCAAAAATCATATGTAAACACCAAACAAAATCACTAATTATTATATGCATGAGCCACAGGCGTGCCACGTGTGCGGCACCTAGACCGGGCGTGCACGGACATGCAAATTCGAGTGAAGTACTAAATTGCCATGAAGATGTTTAAGGAATACGAGCGAAAAATAGCTTCTCAACTCTTGCTAGTTAGGGATTAAGATCCATGATCTATGAATCTTCCGCGTGCCAATTTTTAATCTTACAATTAACATAATTAAAAAATTTTAGGAAGTATTCCTATCTACTTATTATTTTAATGTGTCAAAAAGATGTATAGAAACCACCAAGTTAGGAGTGTCTTTAGATTAGCTTAGTCCTCAAACTCGTAAAGTCCTGTTAGGATATATCGAGTTGTAATAAAACTGACGAAGTTGAACAAGACAAACTGGGTGGAAATACAAAGCCTCAGTTTGGATCATGCGTGTAAGGAGAGACCAGCTACCAGTTTGGAGCCGATGACTTAGAGAAATTGATGGACCACACCAACCTGGATCACCTCCAGTTTACAAAGTCAGTTCCTACTCGCACGGAGAGACAAAGAAAACAAGTCAGAGGAATCACCGAATATTAGTTTTTAAGTTTGGAGATACATTAAAGACTGCTGAAGCAACAACCAGTTTAAGATTACTTGGATTGACAGAGCCGTTCTGACACAAAAGCAGAATGTCGATATCCCGTGTCATAAAGAAATGTAGCAGGTGCCGAACATCAGGAAAAACACTCTGCTCCCGTCAGAAAAAGAGACGCATCAAATTGGACGATGCTCATATTATCTCTAAACGGCTACAATTTGAATTATTCACACTTCGTTTATAAACACACGAAGTGTTCAGAGTAATTCATATAGAAACAAAGAAAACACACCAAAACTCTGCTCAATTGAAACCTGACCGTTTCTATCATCAACACTATCTCTAAGCCTTTCTTGTTTCATTCTCAGTGAACACGAGACTCTTAGCTTCTCATCTCGAGTTTTTTGGTGTTCTTTCTCTCCTAGAAAGAACACAACAGTCACTGCACATCTTCAGCAGTGATTCTTATGGGCGTCTAGTTGATTAGTTCGACATTTCGAGAGGAACTACAAAGCTCTCAACTCTGGAGAAGGAGGTTGAGTGGTGTGCCCACACTCCAAACTGCGGAGCCGAAGGGACCAGAGGCTTGGGCGAGTGAGCTAGTGAACTGGTAGACACTAAAATCTACCAACTAGCGATAGATCGTGAGACTCGTCTGTAACGGAAGCTTAGTGATTTTTCAAACTAAGGTCTGAAGAGAGAACTTAGGACTTTAGGCTCCGAACCTCTATAAATTCCTTTTGTTTTACTGCTTTCTTATTTTCTGCAAGATTTTTAAAACTCAACACACTTTAGTGTTGAAGTATACTCGAACTGAACATTAATTGCACTGCTCGCTGACTAAGTGTTTTATGAAACACAAACTAGTCTAGAACCACCAATTTGTGAGTGCAATTTTTCATCTTAAAATTTTCACTGCACACTATACATACTGTGATCTCGTGACCGACAAAAACTCCTAATCTTTAATATATAAAATTAAAAAACAACAACAAGAAGAGAAAAGAATCCTCTCAGATATGATATTCTGACATATATAATTCTACAAAGTAGACCACAAAAAAATCGAGCTAACTTCTCATCTCCGTGGCGCCGTCCACTTCTCTATCTCTAGTTTTGTATCTGCAACTTATGATATGATACTAGAGAAAAATGGTTATAATGGGATATAAGAAGTTTGTATGTTCGATCATAGACCATATAAAAATAATAAAATTTGTCTTTAAATTAATTGGTTATATTGTGCAACCCAAAATATAGTTATCTAATCAATATTAATTCATGCCACATCTAATTTAATATTGACGTACCCTTTATTACCATGTGTAAGGACAAACTTGTATTAAACTTAATTAATCTCTATATTTGCCATTACTTACATTTATTGATTAAGTCAAGCCTTTAACAAATTTTCATTAATTAATCACTTTTATTTATGAGCAATACATTTCAACTTAATTATTATGCTTCAACTTAATCAGTTTTACTTCAACATAATAAATCTTATGAACATCTTAAGGAAATGTCATCATCCTTTATCAAATACAGTTACATAACACTAGTAACACACAATTATATACAAAATGCAACCATCTAAGATGCAGAGGTATGAGCAAATGAGGGGCTCTCCCCTATAATAAGTTAAATTGACGTACAAATTTGCATATAAACCTATATTAGGCTTATAATCACTTAAGTCACGAGATGTTGATTATTCTTACGTTGGACATAAGAATACAACCAATTCATTATGGCGTACAAACATGTCAAGTAGTCAAAACAGCCTACTTAATTATTGATGACGCCACAACTTATACCAATAACTTTTCATATAGTTGTTTTAACTGTGATTGTAGAGTTTATATCTCACAAGGTTAACTAATCATATGATCTTATACACGTCATATAATCTATTTATTAGCAAGATAATTATAAGAAGACATATTCTATATTTGCGTTGTATGATTATTACTCCTATAAGATAGAAGAAACGTAAAATTGTATACAAAACATAAATTATATTTCAATATACAAAATCCACCAGTTTCTATGGATAAAGGCGTATGACAAAGATTAGATTACTAACCTAGATGAATATCAAGATGCTCGGTTCATACAAGGCTTCGAGAAGTATGTATTTGCAAGAGGTGTGGTGATAACTTCGCCGGCCCTTCTCTTCAGTGTTCCGTCCATGTGCCGAGGGACTCTATTCCTTTCTTCCCTTAGTTGCACCACTCATTTATGTAGGATTTCTCTCAAAGGTGGATTCAGAATTTTTTTTTGATAAAATACTTAAATTTTATTTGATAAAGAATTTTGGCCCTTCTTTATCTTCACTCCCCTCTAATTTTATTATTATTATTTTTTATTTTGAATCTTTTTTTCTTTCTCATAATTTATGAATTACATCATAAAAAATCAAATTATTTTATTATATATTATAAAGGGAAAAATATTTTGGCGCAAAGCGGAGGAACGCTGAAATAATCTCTTTGTTGTCGTCCCCAAGAGGTAAGTTGCTAAGATCTAGGGGTGTCAATTCGTGCGGATCGGATTCTTATCGTATCAATCCGTTATCAATCCGATCCGTTAAGCTTAAATTCGTATCCGCACGAATCCGATCCGTATTCGTTAAGGATTCAATAAGTATCCAATCCGAATGATCCGTTATATATCCGATCCGATAAAGATCCGATAA
Organism: Plectranthus barbatus; assembly: GCA_026898455.1. Classification (NCBI taxonomy): domain Eukaryota; kingdom Viridiplantae; phylum Streptophyta; class Magnoliopsida; order Lamiales; family Lamiaceae; genus Plectranthus; species Plectranthus barbatus. The sequence goes on from JAPKLW010001103.1 coordinate 164,643, forward strand.
AAATCTAAATCGGATTAATTCAATAAGAATCCGTTTTAATAAATACAATTATAATCCAATAAAAATTTGATAAGATAATACAAAATATTCATATTTGATTGTTCAAATTAATAATGTATTTGATAAATAAATAAAACTGCAACTTCATTTGAAACTAAAATCCTCAATCAAATATCCAGATACATAGATAAATCTTAAATTTCAATTCTAGTGGTCCAACATGCTCATTTCTAAATACGGATCAATCTTTCACCTTAGTCGTCAATACTCCACTTACAATTTTGTGGGAGAAAAACATTAATTAAAACTTTAAGATTTATAACAAATAAAATAAATTATAATAAATACTTTTAATCTATCATGGTGAAATTGAAAGAGTTGAGACAATGAACGAGAATCTACAATACTTTCATCAACATTAAAATTTAAGATCTCACCTTTTAGTTAATCCGTTGATACAACTTAGTTGAAAACTTGAAGTTGAGAAAAAAAAAAGTTATTAAATTTTGATAGTAGAAGAAAATAAATATTAAAAAATATAATTAATAGATAAATAAATACATTATTTTGTGGTGAATTAATAAAATAGGACACAAACAATGAAGAACCAAGAGATTTAAGTTTTTTAAAGAATTTTAAATCTATATTAATATATCAAAATTAATTAATTAATTATTATATTTAAAAAGTAAATAATTTTTATTAGTTTATTAAAGGATGTCCGTATCCGATCCGTTTAATGAATTATCCAATCCGATCCCTATCCAATCCGAATTCGGTCCAAAATTTTCGTGTGCTTATCGTATCGATCCGATAAGTGTCCATATCCAATAAGCCTCAATCCATATATATTATTATCGTATGGATTCATGTCGGATTATCAGATCGGATAAAAAATTGCCACCCCTACTAAGACGTGTTGTTTAAGCTCCGATGGATGGAGACAAAATCCCAAATATTTTAAGGCAAAAACTTGCGTTAGGCAGGCCTAAACGGTTTAGGCGGGTTTTATCCTACCTGTTGAGGTTCGATTTCACGAGAAAATGGAGCCCTTAGAACTTTACGAGAATATCACAGATAATAACAAAAAATAAAGATAACAAACGAGATTTAAAGACAGAAACTAGACAAACAGTGAGTGAAATGATGCGAATAGATTATCGTTTAAAAAGGAAGAGAATCTATAGAAAATTTGACAGAGTTACGGCTAAGTTTTGATAGGAGAGAATGACCACAAAAATGAGCTTTCTGCCTCTATTTATAGACAAGATGAGGGTAGGCAGGCAGCGGCTAACCCTACGCGTCGAGCTGCAACGGCTCGCCGTAAATAACGGACCGGTTGCGGGTTTTTCGGGGGAGGTTAGGGTTCCAACGATCGGGCGCCGCCAGTGAGCTAGGGTTTCTCTTCTTTGACTGTCTCGATATCGACGCGTTCATCTCCTCGGTGACGAAGCGCTCAGCTCCTCGATGGCGAGGCCTTGACTTAGGCAGATTCAACATCTCGTTGGCTTTGGTGAGCCAATCTTCTGGGTTGGACTTATTTGCACGGGCCGACTTATCCATTGGGCCTGGGCTCGTGGGCCTGGCCCCAACAATAGCCCCTTTTGGTTGCAGGGTCTGTCCGGGACAGGCCGTGGAAACAAAAACTATGAGTTGAGACTCGATACAGAGTGCGAACATTCGAGGTGTCCAAGAGACTTCCCTCGGGCCCAGGAGATACTTCCTGAGAGAGTAACTCTGCTAGGGAGTAGCCGGGATACTACTCCCGGTCAATACGAAGGTTCCTGGGAAATGCAAGCGTATGACCATTCGGGGATACCGGCGTATCGTCCCGCGGGCCAAAGCGTGAGTCCGGGGGTCACGCAGGTCAGAATCGTTCTAGGGAACGTTCTCTTGCACAGATCGGTGCTCCCATGCGTGCACTCTGTTTGGGCTCTGTGGAGCGCTAGCGGGGTGAGTTGTTGGGAAATTTGGCTCAGTTTCCTTTCCCCAGTAGCTACTTACTTAGATTCTAGTTTGGTGTTTTGGTGGATCAAATCCTAAGTCCTACCAGCGTCAGTTTGTCTCTAGAATAGCTCTAGTCTCAAATGTAAAGTCCTGTTTAGGTCTTTTGAGTTGTAAGTCGCAGCTGATCAAGACTCATGCTGACACTGTTCACCAGCATGAGAAGTACTTACCACTGGTTACTGTTCACCAGTTGAGAAAGTCTCATCCGAAGGCGGCTGACAAAGACTCGTGCTGACACTGTTCACCAGCATGAGAAAGAGCTAATGACTGGTTACTGTTCACCAGTTGGGAAGGTTTTCATCAGCAGGCGACTGACAAACCTTACCAGCAGAATAGGTGTTCTCACTGACACTGTTCACCAGCGGTGAAGCCACCAGTCATGGGAGATTCCAAGAGTTAACATCAGACATATTGGTAGACTTAGATTGTGCCAGCGCAAGTCACCAGCAGAGACTGCCAGCACAAGATCACCAGAATGATCTACCAGTCGGATGTTACCAGCAGAATTCCAGATTCTCTCTCCCAGAGTCTTAGAGACAAAAAGAAGATTCGTCGAGGAATTAACTGACAGAGTATGACTTTAAGGAGGATACCTTAAAGTCTATCAGTTCAAGACACCAGTTCCGATTCCTCGTACTGACGAATAGTGCCGTTCTGACATAAAGAGATCAATGTCAGATAAAGTGGACAAAAGCATGGCGCTTTCCGGAAATTCCTACCTGCCGCCTTCAGAAGGACATGCGAGGACAGAGACCTTTTCCGGATGTGTCCAAACGGCTAGAATATTTGAATGGGATCCCTCGGCTATAAATACCTGGGATCCATCAACATTCAATACTCTTCACCTACCGAAAGTCTGAAATTTATTACGCTCAAGCAAGTAGAAGTGCAAACACTTTCGAGGCCTTTCTAAAGGCTATCCGTGTGTTGATTTATCAAACACGAGACTTCAAGCTTCCAGCTTGTAAGTTCAGATCTCTTTGGTGTTCTTTCTCTTCCGAGGAAGTTCACAGCAGCTCTTGTGCCAGCCAGCACTTGAGTTATCACGGGCTTTTGCCGTATTAAGAAGATACGTTCTTGGGAGAACTAAACACCCAGTGAAGCTGTGGAGGTTGAAGTGACGTGCTCGCACTCCACCAGCAGATCAGAGTTGAAGAAGGACAAGGCCGGGAGCGGTTGATCTAGTGAACTGGTGGACGAGGCATTCACCAGCTAGAGATAGATCGTAGGACGCTTGTACCCGATTACTCTATAGTGAATTTCCAGTGCTACGACTGGAGAGTGGACGTAGATCAGTTGATCGAACCACTATAAATCCTTTGTCTTTTATCAGCTTTCTGCATTTCATACTGATTTAAAACCTAGCACCCAAGTGCTGGAGTATATCTGAAAACTGATATAACTGTGCAAACAAGGATAAAAATATTCTAAGTCTTGAGCTACCAGCTGACGAGCCAGTCGCCAGTCAGCTGAGTACG
>JAPKLW010001103.1:173127-240146 GCA_026898455.1 Plectranthus barbatus
GTCTTGAGCTACCAGCTGACGAGCCAGTCGCCAGTCAGCTGAGTACGCAAAGTGCAAGTTGATTTACCAGCTGACAAGGTCCCAGTCAGCTGAGTAACCAGCAGAGTGCAAGAAACGATTAATCACATTTTCCGCTGCCAAGTTATACCCTGATAATTCGGGACCAACATGAGTTATAGCAGATCGTGGGACACCTGGCGAGTTCCCGTGGGGAGGTCTCACGTTCCCGTGGAGGGTGTCGATCGCATTATAGTTCTCCCTACTGGGAAACTTGGTTGCTCGGGGCTTTTCTCCTATGGTTCATATCCGAGCCGTTATACGGGTCAGTGGTGAGCCTCGTGAGGCCTCGGCATCGACCCGTGGCCTTTAGCAATTTTTTGGTTTTGCCGCCATGCTGATGGCATAACCGTAAATATGTGGAACTTTCTGGGTTTTTTGGGAGAGGTGAACGGTTTTGCCGTTTAAATAGGCAAACGGTTCCCTATTTCGCCACTTCCACTTCCAACTTCAAGTTTCGCTTTCCGTATGATTACTGCGACTCCGGCGGCTGTGATTGTGACTGCTCCGACGACTAGTCCGGCGTCTTGACCGATACTCCGAACGTTAACAAGGTAATTCTCGGCTATTCACGTCTCATTCCTCCGTATTTCTCTTGCTTTCGAATTATGGATTTGGGTTGATTATTCGCTGGTTGTGGGGTTGCCGTGATTCTTGATTGTCTTCGTTCTTGGGCTTTAGCGAGTTTCTGACTATTTGCTCATGTCTGTTTTTCTTTCGTTTTGACCGATTGTATTGGCTTTGAGCGATGCCAAGAATCCGAGATTTGTGAACTGTTTCTTTCTTTTTGATCGTGATCATATTTGCCTTGATGTTGTTTTTGTCTGTATTATCGTCTGTGGGTTGGCGTATCGTGAGGCGACTTGTTTGGTATTTTATCGTGTTCTCGAGTGAGCGGTCGCGTGCATGGAGTATTCGGTTTGGGTTGCTTGCTTTCTCTGATTTGTGTGCGTACGTTCCCCTCTTTTTTCCTATTTTGCGGGTTTGAGGTTCTTCCCTATTTCTTCGCTTGCGTGTGTTTTTTTTTTATTTTCTTCGTTCGTTTGTGGGGGACCTCTATTTTTGCTGCGTCAAAATTCGTTTTGGTGTTGCGTTTGTTTCAGTTTAGTTGTTGGGTGATGAGATCGTCAGTAGAAATTTGGGAGGAGGAGTCCTCTCCTTCCGGCTCTGCAGAGGCGGAGATTGGAGGGTTGATTAATGAAGACGAGGTCGACTCCGAGGGGGGTCGGTTCATACGCGAGCCTCCCGTCGAAGATCTCGAGCCCGAGGAGATGTCTGAGGCAGGAGAGTATGAGGGCCCGGGAGGAGATGACAAAGGGGACATCGAAGATTCGTACGAATCGATTGAGGTAGACCGGTCTTTCGTCAAGAAGGACCAGATCATACCTGATGATCCAGTGCGGACAGCGGTATCGCTTGCTACAGAGGACGACGTGAAGAGACATTCGATGGGGGTACGTGTCACAAGATGGTCTACACTCTTCCGAGCCGTGCGGATAGATGCGATCATCCGCCGCGACCCGATGTGGTTGCTTTCTTCCTTCCTGTGATCCGCTATGGGATAGGGGTGCCGGCTCATGCCTTCTTTCGAGCGGTCCTCCAGTCGTATGGATTAGCTCCCTTCCAACTCGCACCGATCGCCTTGTGCCATATGCTTGGGACCTTGTTGGTCTTCTTCGACGCTGGCCTCGGGTACCCGACCCTTCGAGAGTGGCATTTCTTGTATCGATTGGGTCGGTATCCAGCCGGTTATTATTATTTTTCGAAGAGGGACTCGTTAGCTGAGGCAATGATTACAAAGTGCACCCAGAACACACCGAAGTGGAAGAATCAATGGGTGTGGTTGGAGATGAGTCATTCCGACCCCGAGTTTCTGGCAGAGGGCGGTGTGCCCATAAGTGCGATTCTTGATTTGATTGGTCTCGTGAAGCGCTTCCTTGTTCTATGTTTAACATGTGCTCATTGTTTTTGTAGGATACAAACAAACTGTTCTCACGTCCGAGGAGGATTCGAGGATAGAGATCGCCTATTCTCGAAAGAACCGTACTTACGCTTCGGTTTGCGGAAAGAGGAGTGTCGGCGCCGAACATTGGTGTAATTCCAGAGGTAAGAAGGAGATTCTTCCAGCTGATATGGCCGGGTTGAGTCCGCAAGACTTGTTGGCTGCGATGATGTCTCAGAAGAGGCCCCGGGAGGTGAGTACTTCTGCCCCGACCGATGATCAGCCTCCAAGCAAGAAGACAACTACCGAGGCTCTTCAGGTCGGAAGCTCGCGAGGTTCGGGGTCGACCTCGAAGGATGCCGCTGGTGGTGGTTTGGGAGCTGTCGTTACTCCGGGTGTTGTCGTTACTCCCCCTTCGCCGTCCCGCAGGTCCTCGCCTCCGCGCAGGTCCTCGCCTCCGAGGAGGGAAGGTCGAGACGAACGAAGGAAGAAGAAGGTGCAAGATTCGGGCGCCGATTCAAGGGCTAGGTCGGAGCCGACTAGACAGTCAGGTCAGGGCGAGCTTGTGTTAAGTGGTTCGGGCCCGACCGATATTGCCTCTTCTACTACTGCTTACGCTATTCGGGTCAAGCGTATATTGGATGGGGAGATCAGGGCCGACGACTTCGATAGCGAGTACGCTTGGGAGGCTTTCACCATGGAGATGGTCATGTATAAGGTTAGGGATTTTCTCAAGTTCGTGTTTCGGTTCCTTTCTGAGCTCATCCTTTTGTTGCAGACGACTCGAAAGTTTGCCATCTATACCGAGGGTTTGATCCGATTGCTCGATTTGGCGAGTGAGGGTGCGAGCCAATCTCGCAAAGAGCTTGCCATCGAACGCAAGAAAAGGGCCGACTTGGCCGACAAGTTCGCTTCGATTTCCACTGATCTTAAGAATTCAAAGCTGGAGAACACCTCCCTCTGGAGCAAGTACGAGGAAATGAAAAAGGAGAGATCGGACCTTGAACTTCGAAGCAAGGTGCTCGAGGATGAACTGAAGAAGGCCATGGATGAGTTCGAGGCTTCTTCCGCCAAGAAGGATATGGAGTTGGAGTCTTATAAGCTCAGATTCAGAAAGGGCCAAGAGGAGAGGCTAAGTGATCAGAAGAAGCATGAGGCAGAGGTCGAAGCTCTTAAGGCGGGAACGGGGGTCGACATGGAGCTCCTCGTGGCTAATCCCTCTTTCAAGTCGACTTTCGATCTCTTGGTCAAGATGGTGGCTGGCTCGATATGCGCTCTTGTTGGTCGGAGGTGTCCGGGGTTTGATCTAGGCAACATCACTCGGCCCCCGACTCCCCCTCCTACTCCTGCCGACGACCCGATAGTCGAGCCCCTTGTGATGTTCGAGGCCAAACCGATTGAGGCGATTGAGGCTGAGAAGAGCCGTGAGGATGTGGAGGCCGAGTCCTTCCTGAATGAAAATGCTACCGACGATACTGAGAAGAAGGATGACGGGGATGGTCAAGTGTAGATTGCTTTTGTTGAATTTCTGATCTGTATTTCTGTACTTGGTGTAAGACATATTTCTCTTTTGATGTGTAATCGTTGATTTTGCACCGAATTATAATACTCTGATTTGTTTGCTGTTCCACCATTCTCCTTGTTGCTATCACTTTGTAACTTGTTTCATATTTATCCGTGTTGGGGTCGAGGTGTTGAGGGGATCGACGTCGAGCCGCTGAGCTCGTCGACTCCGATCCGCCCTCTTTGCTGTGAAGCGAACAAGGAAAGGTCAGGTTGGGCGGTGCCTTGGCATCGCCCCTCCGACGCTCAAGTTAGTAGGGGTATTTTAAAGAAAAGAATGTAATGACGAAACGTAAATATAAGGTAGAGAAAGCGTATCTGTACACTAGTGATATTATTTTTTCAGATGTTTGATATTCCAACTGTTTTGCAACTCTCTTCCTTCTAACGTTTCGAGCTGGTAAGCCCCGTACCCTATTACTTTGGATATCCTGTAGGGGCCTTCCCAGTTTGGTGCCAGCTTTCCGGCTCCGGACTCCTTTGTATTCTGGAACACCCTTCTTAGGACTAGCTCACCGTCCCGAAAACTTCTAAGCTTTAGCTTCTTATTGTAGAAGCGTTCTACTTGTAACCGTCGCCTGAAGGCTTTGACCGTGGCTTCCTCTCGTACTTCGTCTATCAATTCTAGGTTTTTCTGGAGTAGGTCTAGGTTTTCTTCTCTGCTTGCGAATTCTACTCTAGGACTGCGAGCGATAACCTCGATGGGCGCTACGGCCTCAACCCCATATGCTAGCGAGAAAGGTGTGGCTCCAGTCGCGGTTCTTTGTGTGGTTCTATAGGACCAAAGGACTGTGATAACTGCAGTAAAGCGGTTAAGCAAATAATATTTTTTACACCCAAGGGTGGTCGATCCCACAGGGAATGTGCAATGAAAAATCCAAAGTACTAGTTATAATTTCTAGGACATAGAAGTTTGAGGAAATAGAAAAGGGTTTTGTTTTGAAATTAAAGATGACAGTGCAATAAAATAAAGGGTTTTGAAAACAATTAAAGGAAAGCACAGATCCTAGGGCAGATAATCTAATCATCAACATGCAAATATCAATCAACTCAGCAATGGGGAAAACATAGATTTTTATGGATTAAATTCCTTGGACAGGCAATTAAATCCTAGATTATTAATTAGTGACTATCTCCTCTCGGTCTCAAGAACACCAAATTAATTAATCTCAATAATTATCTAATTAATTCCTATGCAAGTTTCTTCCTTTTGAGACAGAAAACAAACACAATTAATTCTCTCTTCCTGTTAATAATTTTCATCTCTCGATCCATCAATTATTAACTATAAACCTAGATTTCAATTCACCTCTCGGTCCTTCTTTTAATCTAGATTATTAAATTAAATCAGATAATTAAACCATGCTATATGAGTTGATATCAATTAGACATGCATCAGAAAAGAAATCATAACCCTAGAACCTGTTTAGGGTTCTAGCCACAAATCATGACTAGAAAACAAAGAAACATTTAATTAATTAACTTACAAATAAAATAGGAACCTTCAATGTCTTGAAAAACTCCAATGTATTCAGCAAAAATAGAGAAAAAGAGATGTAAAGATGTATTTTCGTGCCTAAGAGTTCATATTTATAGAGGGGAAAAAAGACCTAATTTGAGTATTGGGTAAAAATAGCAAAAACTGCCAAAACAGGCCCAAAATAGCTTTTTCGGGCTTTTGTGTCGATCGAAACAAATCCTGTCGGTCGACAGGAATGTTTTGACCTCTGTTTCGGTCGACACAAATCCTGTCTCTCGACACAGAAACATCTGTCTGCGCAATCTCACGGTTTTGGCCATAACTTCCTCTCCCGAACTCCGATTGACCCGATTCCAGTTGCGTTGGAAAGCTAATTCAAAGATCTTTCCATCCATGTGCTCCATTAGCTCAGATTACATCTTTGGAAGAAGTCGTGACTGTTCCTTTGAACATCATCTGCTTTCGGTACGGGTTTTCAATGAATTTGGCCTAAAACCTGGAAAAATCGCCCATCAAAGTCATAACACCCTCTAAAGTAGACTCATGCACAATAATAAGTAAAAAAATAACAAAATGTACTTGAAACAATGGAGAAAAATATAGATAAGTGAGTATAAATATGAGCTTATCAGACTGCAGGGAGTTCTTCTACCCATCTTGACCCGTGTGGGCTTAGTTTCTTCTTCAGGGTAGCCATTATCGTTTTGTTAGTGGATTCCGCCAGGCCGTTTGCTTCGGGGTACCGGGGTGTCGAGAATACTAATCTTATCCCATAGGTGCTGCAGAAAGTTTGCATTCTTTCACTGACGAATTGTCGTCCGTTGTCGGTGCGTATCTCTTTCGGGATTCCGAAACGGCATAGAACGTGTTTCCAAAGGAATTTAATGACCTCGAGGTCTCGAGTTTTTCCCAATGCTTTGCCTTCTACCCATTTGGTGAAGTAATCCGTTACCATCAGGATGTGATCTTTTTGCTCGGTCCCTTTTGGGAGAGGTCCCACTAGGTCCATGCCCCAAACCATGAACGGCCAGGGTGTAATTGACGCATGGAGTGGCTCTGCGTGTTTGTGAGTTGACGTTTCAAAATGTTGGCAGCTATCGCATCTCTTAACGTGAGCGGTGGCGTCTTTTTTTAGGGTAGGCCAATAAAATCTGGCGGTGATTATCTTATGTGACAATGACCTGGCCCCGACATGATTCCCACAATCTCCTTCGTGGATTTCTGTGAGCACGTTTTTGGTTTCTGGTGGAGCAATGCATCGGAGTAGGGGTCCTCCGAATGATCGTTGGTACAACCTATTATCGATTAGGATGAACCTAGAGGCTAATCTCTCTATTCTGGCTGACTCGTTTCTGTCGTCGGCTGGGGTTTCTCCGTTTATGTGTTGGATGAGAGGGTGCCTCCAATCGTTTCTGTCTTGGTCAACAGGTGCGATACTGTTCCGGGTTGGAGACGGATGGCGCTAGTAGCCAAATCTCGGGGATTGGGCGAATGTTTAGGGAGGAGCTAGTGGTAGCCAGATTTGCTAGGGCATCTGCTCTGGCGTTCGACTCCCGGGGAATATGGCGGAGGTCCCATTCATCCATCTTTTCCTTCAAACTCTCGATGAGAGAGTGGTATAGCCTTAGGCGATCTTCTTTTACGGCATAAGTGCCATCTAACTGGTTGACCACTAGTTGGGAGTCGCTTTCAGCGCGGACTCTACGAGCCCCGAGTTCTAAAGCTAGTTGGATCCCCTGGATGAGTGCCTCGTATTCAGCCTCGTTATTTGTGGTCGAGAAGTCCAAGCGTATGGCTCGTTCGTAACTCTCCCCTTGAGGATCTGTCAAGACTACTCCGACTCTGTTGCCATGGACGTTGCTTGCTCCGTCAACCTTTAGAGACCAAACCCCAGCATCGTTGTCGGCCTCCGTCATGTGTGCCACTTCGCATTCCGCTTTAAGTTGTAGGTTGGTGGAGAAGTCGGCTAGCACTTGCGACTTGATGGCAGTTCTTGGTTCATACTGAATTCCGTAGCCACCTACCTCTACTGCCCATTTGAGTAGTCTTCCTGATAGGTCGGGTTTCGATAATACGGCCCTTATGGGGTAGGCCGTGATTACTTTGATAAGGTGTGCCTCAAAGTACAGCCGCAGTTTCCTGGCAGCATTTATTAGGGCCAGCGCGAGTTTTTCTAGGGCGGTGTATCGGGTTTCCGCATCTAGTAAAGATTTACTAGCATAATGCACCGGGTGTTGCCTGCCATCCATTTCGCGTACTAGAACGGCTCCGACCGCGTGATCTGACACGGATAAGTAAAGCAATAGAGTCTCGCCCTCAACCAGTTTAGATAGCAACGGTGGGCTTGCCAGATAATCTTTCAGTTCCTCTAGCGCCTTTGCACAATCTTCGGTCCATTCGAACCGCTTTCCTTTTCGTAAGGTGTTGGAGAAAGAATGGGTCCTTTCAGAGTAGCGTGATATGAAGCGGCTGAGGGCTGCGAGACGTCCAGTCAGCTTCTGGACTTCTTTTGGTGACTTCGGATGCTCTATGCTCTGAATGGCCCGAATCTGTGTTGGATCTGCTTCGATTCCCCTTTGGGTTACCACGTGACCGAGAAATTTGCCGGAGGATACCCCAAATGAGCACTTCGCCGGGTTTAGTTTCATGTTGTATTTCTCCAAGGTCCGGAACGCGTCTTCTAGGTGGGTCACGTGATCCTGTGAGCTTAGTGATTTGACAAGCATGTCATCAATGTAAACTTCCATGGTTTTTCCGATCTTATCCTTGAACATGGAGTTAACAAGGCATTGATATGTTGATCCTGAATTTTTAACCCAAAGGGCGTCACTTTGTAGCAATAGATGCCCTGACTAGTGATGAAGGCAGTCTTTTCCTGATCGGCCGGGTGCATCTGTATCTGGTTGTATCCTGAGAAAGCGTTCATGAAACTCAGAAGCTCGTGTCCTGCCGTTGCGTTGACGATGGCGTCGATGTGCGGTAGGGGGTAGGGATCCTTCAGACAGGCCTTATTTAGGTCTGTAAAATCGATACAGACCCGGTTCTTTCTATTTTTCTTTTTGACGACTGCCACGTTGGCGAGCCAGGTGGGGTAGTGTACCTCTCGAACTAAGCCGATATCAACGAGCTTTTGAACTTCCTCGTTTATTGCCTGGTTCTTCTCTGCGGAGAATTTGCGTCTTCGCTGTTGCACGGGGCGGCAGTTGGGATCAACTTGAAGACGATGCGTGATGATCGAGGGGTCGATCCCGGTCATGTCCCGGTGCGACCAGGCGAACACGTGGGCTTTGCTTTGGAGAAATTCCACGAGGGCGTTTCTGGTGGCGCAGGAAGCTCCGCTCCTATGAAGGTGGTACGCGTCGGATCCGACTCGCTGGTGACGATGGGATTTGCTGGTGAACCGTGTTGCTACGTGCAGACGGCTCGGAAGCTGGCGTAGTAACAATCCCTTGAGGCCTTCTGTTCGCCTCTGATGGTCTGAATTCCCCAGGGAGTGGGGAATTTGAGCGCCTGATGATATGATGAGGGCACTGCCCTGAGTTCGTGGATCCAGGGCCTTCCCAGAATTGCGTTGTGTGCAGAGACGGTGTCCACTACCTGGAACTTAACGTCTAGATTCATGCCCCCACAGTACACGGGTAAGGTGATCTCTCCCAAAGTTCGCTGTTGATCCCCATTGAACCCGTAGAGGGTCATGGTGACTGGTTCCATTTTGCTCATTGGGACTTGCATTTCCTTTAGCGTTCGGAGGAACATGATATTCGCGGAGCTACCGTTGTCCACGAGCAACCTCTTTACTTGGCAGTTGGATATTAGAAGTGAAATAATGAGTGCATCGTGGTGTGGATGAACGAGTCCCGACATATCATTAGCGGTGAACTCAATTGTTTCGTGTTGTTGTACGAGGCTAATGTGATTGGTTTCTTGGTTGAGGATTCGACGAGCTCTCTTGGCTGCTGAGCATGACCTTCCACTGATCTCTGACCCTCCGGTGATAACATGGACTGTCCGCTCGGCGGGGGGTGGTTTATTCTGCAGTTCAGTGCCTGTAGTAGGGTTAGCTTGTCGACCCCTAGTCCATGTGTTCTTCCCTTTGTTGGTGAGGTACTCGACAAGGAACCCTTTCTTCAGCAATTCGAGGACTTCTAGACGTAATGCCTGGCATTCCTCGGTTCTGTGGCCATGATCGTTGTGAAAACTGCAGAACTTGCTTGTATCTCGTGTCTTCGGATCAGACTTCATCTTGGCGGGCCACTTTACGGCGGTACCGAGCCCCCTGAGTACGTTATTGACCAGGTAATTCTGGTCAATACTGAGACTGTAAGGCACTTCACCGGCTCGGGGTGTTCGGCTATAAGGGTGGTCCCGTCGCGACCGACGCTCGTTCCTGAAATCTTTTCGATCCACATATCTCGAACTCGAGGAACCTGCCCTCGATCGATCGCCTCGGTACTGACTAGCGAGCTCATAAGCTTTTTGTTCATTCATCCGTGCGATACGATTCGGCTCGTCTTCTTCCCAGTTGATCTCGGCCCAAGCCTGTGAGAGGACAGAGTCCATGTCATAGCTGGGGTGGCTCGTCAGGTCGCGATAGAGCTTCGAGGATATGTCTAAACCATTTTTAAAGGTGAAGACCGCCGTCAGGGGCGGACAGTTCGGTATTGAGGCGAGTTCTCGGTTGAAACGCGACCTCAGTGATTCCCCTTTCTTTATGCTTATGCTGTTGAGCGCGTCGGGGTGCTTCGTCACGCTACTGCAATTCGAGTATTGCTTTCTGAAAGCCATGTGAAGCTCGGAGAATGTCGAGAACGAGCATCTAGGTTGGTTAACGAACCACTGGAAAGCGGGGCCGGTCAGGCTCGACCCGAAGCTTTTGCACATACACGCCTCGCGAAGTTCGCCAGGGATCGAGGTGGTTAGCATCTTCTGTTTGTAGAGAGCAATGTGGTCCTCTGGATCGGTCGTTCCGTCATAGAGCTGGAACGAGGGTGTCACGAATCTTGCCGGGACATCCGTATTGGTAATGTCAGGTGTGAAGGGTGAGTCGGCGTAGCTATCGCGTGGTATCAGAGCATCTGGCGCTGTTACCCTTGGGATTCGGGAGATGAGTTTTTCAAAGTTCGCCATCTGAGCCTCGAGACGTTTCTCGTACTCACTCTGCGGGCGCTCGATGATGAGGCGCTCCGCTGATTTACTAGTCGTTGCCCCTGCGAGCCCGCTCCCGAGACCTAATCCTGCAGGCGTATTTGGGTTGTCAATTTCGTCCAGGTCGAAGGCCAGGTTCTTGCGAGGGTTGGGCGGCTTCTCGCTAGTGAGGGGTTCCTCGATGAAGGGTTGCTTTTTGCTCGCGCTATCCTTGCGAAGTTGTTCATTCTCTCTTCGTAGGGCGTGATTGGTTGCATGTAACTCCATGATTCTGGAGTCCATCTCTTTCGCTTGGCGTCGGTTCTCCTCAGCTTCTTCGGCCAGTCGCGCCAGGATTGTGTTCAGTAGATCCGGAGGCACAGCTTGGGCACCGCTGGTCTGCAAAGTCTGTCGTACCAACTCGTCGACAGGGATGAGTTCCCTCGAGCCAGTCGGTTTTGACGGGGGGGCCCCGGTCGTCTTCTTTGTTTGATTTCCCGCTTTCTCGATATTACCTGCCATTGAAACAACGGAAAAAATAGTCCCAAGGGCCCCACGGTGGGCGCCAAATGTTGAGGTTCGATTTCATGAGAAAATGGAGCCCTTAGAACTTTACGAGAATATCACAGATAATAACGAAAAATAAAGATAACAAACGAGATTTAAAGACAGAAACTAGACAAACAGTGAGTGAAATGATGCGAATAGATTATCGTTTAAAAAGGAAGAGAATCTATAGAAAATTTGACAGAGTTACGGCTAAGTTTTGATAGGAGAGAATGACCACAAAAATGAGCTTTCTGCCCCTATTTATAGACAAGATGAGGGTAGGCAGGCAGCGGCTAACCCTACGCGTCGAGCTGCAACGGCTCGCCGTAAATAACGGACCGGTTGCGGGTTTTTCGGGGGAGGTTAGGGTTCCAACGATCGGGCGCCTCCAGCGAGCTAGGGTTTCTCTTCTTTGACCTTCTCGATATCGACGCGTTCATCTCCTCGGTGACGAAGCGCTCAGCTCCTCGATGGCGAGGCCTTGACTTAGGCAGATTCAGCATCTCGTTGGCTTTGGTGAGCCAATCTTCTGGGTTGGACTTATTTGCACGGGCCGACTTATCCACTGGGCCTGGGCTCGTGGGCCTGACCCCAACACTACCCAAATGGGTTGACCCATCCCAAATAGAGTTTATTAATCCCAATTAGGGTATATTATATGGGTTTGGGCTTGGGTTAATGTATAAAACCCGCTTAAATCGTTTAGGCCTGCCTAACCCAAGATCTTCCCATATTTTAAATATTCAATAATAATAAGTGAAATTCAATTTTAAGCCTACCAAATATTTTATAATTTCGATTTTTTTTTTCAATAATTGATAAATTAACTCTGACTCGTGAATGAGTGACATCATGTATTGCCTCATTATCCAATCCTGTCACCGATAATCATCTAAAATCTAATCCTAATCCAAGATTAGAACATCAGATTCAAATTTAGAGTAAAAAAATTATCGAAAAACGATATGCATTTTTTCTCACAGAAGGGCCATATAATATTGAGCAGATTATCCAAGGCAGGGAGTGAGCAGTAATTGCACATGGTAATGACATACCCCGTGACAAAGCAGCCATACATCAGCAAGATATACCACTCACGCGCCACACAGCCAGTGCACTCCACCGCCCTCTTTCCAATCGAGCTCACTTCCAACACGAGCTCCTGATGCGCGTGGTGGGGCCGTTGAAGGCCTAACTCCCATGAATTTTCCTACAAACTTCCTTGAGCCTCACTCACATTTTAAAATGATTCCATCACCAATCACCATATAAAAAGGGGCTTCCGACTTCAGCATTCCATCCACAATAAGGAACTCACTCTCACAATTATATCTGCGACTGCAAGCATGGCGGCTTCGTCCGACGCTGTATTTGAAAGCAGCCGGCTCGCCTCGCCCGAGCGGCTGATCACCGAGTTAACTCGGGGAAGGGAGATCGCCGACCGCCTCCGCCTCATGCTGCGTCACGCCGAGTTCGATGGCTCGGCCGACTCGCTGCTGCTGCCTCAGAGTCTGGTAAACCAGCTCTTGGACACTTTCTTTCATTGTCTCTCAATGCTTCGTGACGGCGCTGACTCCGATGAGGTCTCTCAGGCGCCTTCCGTCGTCCAATCGGAATATTCCGGCGACAGCTCCAAGACGCCGGCGGCCAAGGATCGCCGGGGATGCTACAAAAGAAAGTATGTATTTGTAGTATTCTACTATTTGTATATATTTTATTTTTATTAATTTAAAAATATATTTAATGTGCACCTAACATATTTTGAATATTGACAAGCTATATGCCAGTTGGGTTTGAATTTATTAAATCGCTCTGGCAATTTAATTTTTTTAATATCAACTTGCAATTTAAATTTTTTTTTAATATCAACTTACTGTATGCCAGTTGAGTTAGAATTTATTAAATCACTCTATTAGTTAGATGATTCCATCCTAGACTTTAGAGATTATTATTTATAGGACTTTATAATATTGTTATGCATTTATAAATGTCTTAGGCTATTTGGTTTATTTCTAATTGTTTTGAGAGACAAGACTTTTGATTTAGTATTGAATGATTACAGCTTGTCACAATATAACAGAAAAAGGAAAAAAAAAAGCATCCAATTATAACTGGTGACTCTTATGCCCCTAGCCAAATCGAGTATCATGACATCTTTGTTTAGACAAAGAAAATTATTTATGTTCATATTTTGTACCTAGATCTAACTTTGAGCTAGATGACCAATTCAAAAAAAAAAAATTTGTTAATTCTGAAATTTGATTTATAATGTATTATTTATCAATAAAATGTTTGGTTATTAATTTTATTTCCCGATATTTTTGTTGCAGGAGAAATGCGGACTCAGTTGTAAAAGACACAACAAATTTGATCGAGGATGGGCATCAATGGAGGAAGTACGGACAAAAAGTCATCCTCAATGCCAAACATCCTAGGTATATACAATATTGATATTAAGAATCTATCGAGTTTTACAACACTAGATCGTAATATAATGCAATTGATCTAATTAGATTATATATACAATGGGTGCAGAAATTACTTTAGGTGCACTCACAAATACGACCAGAAGTGCCAAGCATCGAAACAAGTCCAGAAAATCAGAGACGACCCTCCCCTGTTCCGGACAACCTACAACGGCCACCACACTTGCACCAACGTCTTCAAGTCGCCGCACCAGATCATCATCGACGCCACGCCGCCGGACTCCGCCGTCGTGTGGAGGTTCGACGGCCAAATGCAGCCGGAAGCCACTGGCTTGCTGGCAGACTCGATCAAGCAGGAGGAGGAGGATATTCAAATCGACCCAATGGAGTCGGGTCACGCTGATCTATACACATTGCCGGAGCTGAACACCGTTTTCGAGGCGTCGGCTCACGATCAGTTGGCGGCGTTCTCGCCGGGGTCGGATGTGATTTCTTCGGATGTCTACTCGTGCACTGCAAGCACTCGTAGCAGTATTGATGATATGGACGCAATCGTGGGTTCCTTTGAAGATTTCTTTGAGTTTGGAACTCTAAGTTGATTACTTTCTTTTTTTCTTTTTCTTTTTTTATTAATTTCCACTATACATACATATATGTTGTACTTTTGTATATTTTTCTAATTTTGGTGTAAAGTTTGGAATAATTTAGGTTGTTGTTTAGAGGGAATTTAATGTTGATGTAGTAGCACTAGCAGCAGAGTGAGGTTTAGGCTACTCATGTGTGGGCCATGTTTCATATGATTTTGTGTATATAAATTACTGTTTATTTTTCTTCCCTTTAAACTCTTATTTGGATAGAATAGAATGGGTCTAACTTATGATCTATTGATAATTTGAGAAAGTACGGGTGATCATTCCATTATTCTATTCAGTTTTGAGCGGTATTGAATGAATCCAAATATCAAACCTCAATAAAATGGAACTTAATTGAACTGAAATTAGCTAGAAAAGAAAAATAAATCTAAATATTGTTCAATTTTTTATTTTTATTCTTATTTTTACCTATTTCCTAATTTAACCTTTCAGCAAATCATAATTATAATAGCATTTAGTTTTTTTAACATAAATAAAATTACATAAAAGCCAGACCTCTTGATTCGTAAGAACTAAGAATTGCATTTAGTTGGATAACGCCCTGTTCCAGTTTCTAACATGTGGCAAACATGCAAAAACCAAAGCGATAAAAATTCCAAAATTTTAGCAGCCCATTAGGCCCACACTGCTCCACCACAAACTAACAGAAATCATTTTAAGATTTTGGCATGTAGAATCTAATCTTCATGCAACCAAGTCTTAATCCTCCAAGGTTTTATATTTTATCTCCGTTTTTTTTTAATAAATTTTTAAACGTCACAATCGATTAATCGGTCATGAATAAATACAACAGAGAAAAGATAAGGAAAAAAAAAAGGAACCATCACTAATGTGGAGTCAATTAAATATGATTACTACAGTGACATGGCATCTACAAGAAATACGAAAATATAGCAGCGGTTTCTTGCTAATTAAGGGTGCGTATTTAGATTTTAGATTAGATTAGACTAGAGTAGATCTGTTGGATTTCATTCACAAAATATTCAATTATTTGTTGTAATACAATTACTAATACATCAATTATCAATTATACATAATCCGACGATTATTTACAAGCACCTTTCGTTCTTCACACGTCTTCACCATTTACTAATCATTTTTTTAAAATCTTTTTGTTGCTATTTATTTATTTATTTTACTTTTGTTGACTCCTCTGAGCTTTTCCCTCAATTTACTTGCAGTTGCAGAATTCGTTGAGAGTTTTAGGAGAGGGTTGCAAATCAAATATTGATTTTTCCGCTCGATACAGCACTGTTTTTATCTGGGTTCTTATTCACTCGACGGTTCTTTGATGAAATTTGTGTTTCTGAATCAAAGTTCGAATCTTTCTTAGTGGACTACTTTTGTTCTCTTGATCTGTGTCCTAGCTCCTCTCGTTAGATCTTTGTTGTGATTGAAGGATGAGGGAGAAGTCGGGAGTTGTAGTTTGTGTTTTGTTTATTCTATATGGTTCGTGTTTGGGAAGATTTTTAGTGGAGAAGAATAGTTTGAAGGTGACATCGCCAGATTCACTAAAAGGCGTTTATGAGAGTGCGATTGGGAATTTCGGGGTTCCTCAATACGGAGGGACGATGGTTGGGTCGGTATTCTACCCTAAATCCAATCAGAAGGCATGTGATGGCTTTGAAGATGTTGCTGCTTCGTTGAAGAAAAAGCCTGGTGGTATCCCAATCTTCCTTCTTGCTGATAGAGGGGGTAAGATTTTCTCGATTTCGCAGCCTTTTAATTGGATTGCTATCTGATTTCTTGATCACCTAATTGTATGGATTTTGTGGGGGTAGTTTCATTTGTTCATTTTGACATGTTGTGACTCTTTGTTAGCTTGGTGTGTTCGTTTGCTCTACTTATAATGCTTGCGATGAGTAATTTTGATTGTTGGGTATACATGAGTTTGTGTATGAGACAAGTAGTCTATTGTAAAACAGCTGATTAAGTTTCTTGATTAGATTTTTGTTTGACTTAATAGGGTAGCGAATCAAGAATTGACATGGAACATATGAAATCTGCAGACGGTGCTTCATTCGAATTTCTACCTTTATATCTGTTCTGATTGTCTAATTATCTTCTTCTGTAACTTCATTGACAATTCGAGTTTCTGTAAGTGATGTATAACACTGCAAGGCTTTGGTTCTATCTAGAAAGTATGAACAACTTCATTGTTGAATTTTATTGGAAGGATGCTAAAATACTGTATGCATCACCTTTGACATGAGACCTTCTTTGTTTGCATCTATGTCAGACTGCTATTTTACCTTGAAGGCGTGGAATGCTCAAAATGGTGGAGCTGCAGCTATTCTTGTTGCTGATGACAGGAATGAGCCTCTCATCACCATGGATAATCCAGAGCTGGAAGATGCAAATCCTGATTATCTGCAGAAGATCACGATTCCATCAGCCCTTATCAGCAAGGAACTTGGAGACAAAATCAAAAAAGAATTATCTAAAGGAGAAATGGTGAATATTAATCTTGATTGGAGGGAGGCTCTTCCACATCCTGATGAGCGGGTTGAGTACGAGTTCTGGACAAATAGTAACGATGAGTGTGGCCCCAAGTGCGAAAGCCAGTTAGATTTTGTCAGAGATTTCAAAGGAGCTGCTCAGATACTTGAGCAGAAGGGCTACACTCAGTTCACTCCACATTACATAACTTGGTATTGTCCTGAGGCTTTTAAATCGAGCAAACAGTGCAAGTCACAGTGCATCAACCAAGGGAGGTATTGTGCACCAGATCCTGAGCAGGATTTCAGCAAAGGATATGATGGAAGAAATGTTGTTGAGCAAAATCTACGGCAAGCTTGCTTCTTCAAGGTGGCGAATGAAAGTGGAAAGCCATGGCAGTGGTGGGACTATGTGACAGATTTTTCAATTCGCTGTCCTATGAAAGATAATAAGTATACCAAAGAATGTGCAGATCAAGTAATTAAGTCACTTGGTAGGTTTTATTCTTTTATTAATATTTGATCTCTGAATCGATTTTTTTTGGGATTGAAGGTTTTATGTTGGTTCTTACTTCCATGCTTCTCTCCCCTGAACACTTTTTTTTTCCTGACAATAAGTTTATCTGTATCTGATTCACATGTGTTCTGCTCATTTACCGTACCTCGTGTAGGAGTTGATTTAAAGAAGATAGATGAATGTATTGGGGACATTGAGGCTGATGTTGACAATCCTATTCTAAAAGCAGAACAGGAAGCACAGGTTTGATAGTCATGAAACTTTTTGCAGATTATGATAAACAGTCTCAAAAAATAAAATGGGATACTCCTGTTTTCAGATTGGAAAGGGTTCGAGAGGAGATGTTACTATATTGCCCACTCTTGTTGTGAACAATAGACAATATAGAGGTAAGAACTCCCGTGAATCACTGTTGTATTAATTGCAATGCGTAAGAGCTTAAGATCTTAAGCAAGTGTATGTATGATACAGGGAAGCTGGATAAGGGAGCGGTTCTCAAGGCCATTTGTTCCGGTTTTGAGGAGACTACAGAACCCGCAGTTTGCTTGACTTCAGGTGATTTTATTCTCCTTTTCAATTTTGTTGTGCAATTTCTATGTTTTTGTTCTCTATCAACAGGAGCATTTGATAATCGTCACAATAATGTAGGGCCCTGGCCCTTTTACTGCCCTAATTGCTATTTCTTGTGTCTTGATGGCCAGATATTCAGACGAATGAGTGTTTGACTAACAATGGTGGGTGCTGGAAGGATACGAATGCTAACATTTCTGCTTGCAGGGTAACTGAGATTTAGTGAAATTCATTTTAAGTCTTTTGGCTGCTTCTTGTCCTATCTAAGAAGAGAATGGTTTACAGGATACCTTCCGGGGAAGGGTGTGTGAGTGTCCTGTTGTGCAGGGTGTGAAATTCTCCGGTGATGGCTATACTCATTGTGAAGGTAAGACTAGTGTCTCCTACTACCAGTTTAACTATCCGAATAGCAGGAATTTCTGTTCCTTTTTTTTATCTAATTTTTTTTGGGGGGTTTAGCCAATAGCTCGATCTATTTAACCTTAAACCACTATTAACATGGGAATCTATTAATGCTGAATAAAATAAAATGGAGAAATTTACTCTCACATGATCATGAGCATGGATTTTTTCGTAATATGACAGCTTCCGGTGCATTAAGATGTGAAATTAATAATGGAGGCTGTTGGAGGGATACAAAGAATGGACACACATACTCAGCATGCATTGTGAGTCCCCAACTTCCCCTCATCAAACTGTGCCATTATGAGCCCTTTTTCTTTTCTCATCAGATTATCACATTTCAGGATGACCATACTAAAGGATGCAAGTGTCCACCTGGATTCACGGGTGATGGTGTTAATCACTGTGAAGGTAACGAGACAGATATCTGCAGTTGTGCCTGCACTATGGACTTGGAATAGTTAGTCGTTGACATTTGAATGGTGTGTAGATATTGATGAATGCAAGGAGAAGAAGGCTTGTCAGTGTGCCGATTGCAAATGTAAGAACACCTGGGGGAGTTATGAATGCAGCTGCGGTAGCAACCGGCTCTACATTCATGAACATGATACGTGTATAGGTAAAGTTGTTAAGCGCATCTGACTTCTTATTATTCTACAGGATAAGAGCCATTTTAGTGGTTTGACGGTTCTGAATGAAACAAATTAGCTCGTGTCTGACTATCTAGCTCAATTAAATCCTTTTACTTTTAAAATGGGTTCAAATTTAAACCCTCAACATAGAAAATTAGCATTATGCCGTAATCAAGGGGGATAATATAAATGCTTTGTGGTTGTATGTTCTATGCTAGGTATTGGAAAACTGTATGTGATGTATCATGAGCCATTAGCAATGTATAATGACGTGGTGTGGTGTTGTATGCAGGTAAAGATACAGTTAGAGAGTTTAACTTGAACTTTGTGGGGGTGATTCTTCTGGGTTTGGTTGCGGCTGGACTTGCGGGGTTTGCTCTATACAAGTACAGGATTCGGGTAAGTATATGATGATCTCAACTCTACTTTATTTTAACTCGACTCAACTTGATTCAATCAATACGTATATGCAGCGATACATGGACTCGGAGATCCGGGCTATCATGGCGCAGTACATGCCCTTGGACAATCACGGGGAGGTGCCTCATCAAGGCCATGTTTGAATGAATATATATTTAATAAGCATTTTGTAAATTAACGAATGGATTTATTTATCCGGCAACCTTTTCGTTATTTCTTTATTATTAACATTATTGTAGGGTAGATTTGATCGATATTGGCTTACAGTTACATCGACTCCCGATAGACTAGAAATTAGTCATTTACTGACTACCTCAAAAAATAATTCCTTGCAGTCAGATACTTAATTGAACTCTCTTCAAAAGATCTGTTAATTAAGGGGTGAAAATGTAAATACGTTTTAAATTATTGAATTATTTTGAATATACTGAAAATTATGTGTATTGGTAAAGAAATGCTCAAATTAATAAATTTGTTTTAAATTTATGATAATTCAGCAGTGAAAATTGATATTTGGGCAAAAATCTTGAACTAAGTCATAGTGTTTTTAATACACTTCCAGCATATAAAAAGTTAAAATCAATTTATTTAAGATATATGCCAATCCCAACATAGTTTCAAATCAAAACTGACTATTTGATCTTTTATTTAGCAACAAACATAATTTGTAATTTTAAAAAAGGGCTTTTAACCTTAATGAAGCAATGATATTCTAAATTCCATATTCGTTAGACCACAAAAAAACGCAGAATTTGAAACCCGAGGCAACTTCGAGTCCATTAAAATTTGTAAAAAAAACTTGCATTAAAATGCAATGCATTTTGTCTTAAAAATTTGTAATAGTTGAATTTTACCAGGCTACATTTCGAGAGCTTATTTGAACATATTATATTAGGATCAACATACTATCAAGTATCAACACATTCAATCGTGCATCAAACTTCATAAACTGCGAAAAACTCGTATAAAGGCAAATTTAAGAGTGCAAATCTAATGTTTCAGCATAGGATTAGGGGCCTTCCCACAAATTTATTCGCATACTTTATGAGCAAAAACTAAAATGTCTCCACTGAAAACAACTATAATCTATTCCATCATCTCATTTCAAATCTTCGTTATTACTACAAATCTTGGCACATTATATATTGAGAGCACCTGAAAACAAGTCTCTGGCTGTAAAGTGAATTCCCCCTCTTACTTGATGTGAAGTGTTTTATCCCCAGTTACACCATCACGAGGATTAAGTTTCTGCTTTGACATTTAGACTGGATCCTCCTGGATGCTCTCTGTCTTTTACGACCCTGTAGAGATAGAATGCAAGTACTCCGCCACTGCACAATTCAGGCCAACATCAAATGCTTCATACAGCTACTTTCACGTACTAAGATATAGGATAGTGCATCCATAACTTGGAATGAATTTCATTGACAAACAGTATGACTCGAATCTTAGTAAGTTCAATGTTTTCATTTATGACAACACTTAGTGAAGTAGAAAGTATTGGTTATGAATGTTCAAAGTTCTTTCTGTGCAGTTACAGGATTCCTATAATTACTTCTTATGCTCTAATAAGATCCACAAAAAGACCCCAATTGAAGCACCAGCCGAATATACAACACCTCGACTTTTAGAAAAAATGCATGACACCTTTCTTAGATTCCCTGTTCTGATACAATGGAATTTTACATTGGAAAAAAAGAAAGAGGGAGATACATATACATCAGAGACTACTGTGAATCCATGAGGAAATATAAAGCATGAATTCTGAACAAATGTATAAGAAAGCTAATCAAATATGGCCAATAGCAGAGAAATTTTACCTGATAAGGGTTGTAATAAAATTGGAAATAAATGGTCGCTGCAAATAAACACAAAAAGAGAAACAGAGTTAAAGCAATGTATTTGCATGATTTACAAATTGCATCTTACAATTTAGGCATGATGGATTTACCATGGACAATAGGCGCAGTTCCCTCACAAATAATACAGTAGCAATTACTGAGGCAGAAAAACAATTCGAAAAAAAAAAATTAGAAATAGTGTAATATAAGAAGCATAACTCACAGAATTTAAACAACTCTATTTCAACTAAAAATGGGAAATCACACACAAACATTAAATCTTTACATTCACAATGCAGTTGAGAATGAAATACAACCACAAGCTTGATGTTAAAATAAACCTCGTCATGTTATTCTGGAAATAATATTAATGGGTAAATCATTTGTCAGAGAGTGATCAGGCTTCTCAGTATTACAGATATAAGTACTAAAAAAGTAACAGCTACTCTGGTCAGGATTTAGTGATTGTTCACTCAGAAATCAAAGCACCATCTCATGACTATCAAATATGAATTTGATCAGTATTTTTGCATGTTCTCTTTTATAAAATTAATTCTTTTTGTGACAACCAAAGTACAAGGACATAACTGCAAATCACTATATTGATAAATGAGAACTGAAGCAAGTATGCTATAATTTTTTTAAAAAAAATAATAAAAATAATCATAGAACTCTACACATATTTTCCTAAAATGTCATGCTTTTTTTGTACTGGAAATATATTTTTCAAATAATATTTTCACAATATAGGTAGCCACACAATGAATGGTACATCATCAATGACAACACAGTAGACTAAACACCTGTCTGTCCTTTCACCAGTAAGGATGATGTCTCCCCCTTCTTCCATGATTTCAAACTTGATATACTCAGGGCCAAAAGTGTACCACCAAGTATAATACCAAACCTGATTGCGGAGATGCTTCCAGTTAACATAAATGAAAGAAATCCTCCAGCAGAAAGAAGTGCACCTGATGAAACAGAACAATTTTGGCTATAACTCTTTATATCTCAACTAAAGCTTAATCATTACACGTGATAGATGGATGAAAGAAATCATGCACTTATCTTCATACCATAAGGTATCCCAACATAAAAGTCCCGAATTTTAGACACATCATTAAGCTCATCAGTTGTGGTGGCAAAAGTTTGCACGATGTCCTTCACTGGTTCAGGGGAATTCTCTGCAGCTGCAGCCAAGTACTCTTTACTTTCTTCGGCTGTTTCTTTAGCAATATCAATCAAATCTTGTCTTGCCTTTTCTGCTTGAATTTTTAACTTCTCAGAAGTTTCTTTTAGAATGACGAATGCCTTTTCAGAATACAACTCATAAGCTTCCTTTGACATGCCCTGCATTTTTAAAGCTTGTTCCTTGAAAGAAGCAAGGGCCTGCTGCCATGCTTCCTCTGAGTCTTGGGCGCGCACTTTTGAATCCTCCTTTTCTTTCTCTATACCAATATCTGACGGATTCTGGATGCCAAACCACAAAAAAATCTTTATATTCCAAATGTATACAAAAATATTATCAGAAAAAAGAATAAGAAAAAAGTTAGAACGTTTGCTTATTATAAATAATTAAACCATATCCGCACATTCCTACAGAAAAATGTTAGCATCTAATCTTTACTGTGCAATTTCAAGGATACCATGAAGGGTCAAAAGGTCTAATTGGTATACCAGCTGTAGAGAACCTCATGCAAACAACGATTCCAGTATGTTTGAATTGCCACAAAAATACAATCTAAATCCCCCTGCTGCACATAAAAACTGCCGTCCTCGCCACAAAAAGATTACCAGGGGAAAGCGGCTAAAATATGGACAACTTCATCAAGCAATAGTAGCTGGAAGCAAGTCGTTGAGAATTAAAATATTATCGGGTACCCCTGTTCTCTACTGAAAACAACATGAACATTTCATGGTAGAACCCTCAGCACCCTTAAATAAAATATAACCAAACCCAAACTCCCCGAGTTAGAGCAATGCAGGAAATCACAATCCTGGAACAGAAAGAGAGAACACACCTATTCCCAAATAATAAAAAAAAAAAAACGAAAATAAATTCAAAATAAGCTCACCGATTCCTCGTGGGACGCGGCGAACGAGAAAACGGTGCGACTCCTCACAGTCCTCTGCCGCAGACTAAGTCCAAGAACCCGCGGAAGCGACAACTTGGGGGAGATTTTAGGTCGGGGCAAACCTTCAAACCCTAGCGAGGCCGGCGGCGCGTGGCAGAGCGCCATAGAAGAAGCGGATCTATTTAAGGTAGGAGCAGGTTTTGCAAATGCGATTGAATCCAACCCTATGCTCATTCCGATAATGGAATGTTTAAAGGGAAGATTTAGAGAGGGAGGGAGGGTTTTGCTGTTAAGAAAAAGCAAAAGCACCCGAGAGAGAGTATCAGTTTTTGCGCGAGCAAACTTAAATGTTTTTAAACAAATACAAAAAGGAAAGAAAAGAAAAGAAAAAAACATGAGTTGACACGTAAGCCTGAGTCTTGTTAGAACGGGGCCCACTGAATCCGGTTGCGGGTACGGGTGCAACCCAATTCTGTAATTTTTCCAGTACTCTTTTTTTTTCAAGGCACTAATTTGAGATTAAAAGAAATAATTATTTTAATCTCGAAATATAGATTCATCCCAGATTTAAGTTGTTATTTTCGAATTCAGAATAAATATGTACTCCCTCCGTCCCGAGTTATTAGTCCCATTTGCTTTTGGCACAGTTACCAATGTTTGTGAGTGTAGTGGAATTAATAATTTATTGGTGTGAGGAAATTTTTTTCCATTTTAGGAAATGGGACTAATAAGTTGGGACGGACGAAAAAGGAATATGGGACTAATAACTCGGGACGGAGGGAGTATCATTTATCAGATTATTACTCGGCATGTCTAATATTTTATTAAATGAGAAATTAATAATTGGGAAATGTATTTAAATAAATTCTTAATTGAAAATTGGAGCAGATTTGAAGGATGAGTGGGAAGACTGCAAAAGATGAGGATGAAATGAGAGGCAAGGTATCCAAAAGTGAACATAAACCGCACTGGAAAGAAAAGAATGTGGTGCTGAGCCTAAACTATGAATTTAAAATATAAAATATCTATGTAAATATATATTTAAGTTAAATAAAAAATAGTGTAGATAATCTACACTGAAAAACAAAATAAAATAAAAAGATAATTTTAATTGGACTGATGTCACCTATGGGAGTAGAAATTTAATTGGGTTGTGAATTGTATATATGAAAAAGGGAGAAATAAATGTTTTTTTGAGGGGTTTGTATGGATGCGAATAGCTTAAGCATTAGCATGTTTAAGGCTTAAGAGTGTAATTAATTATGTGGGGGCACATTCTTAGTAAATGCTCATTTTAACAAAACCATTTAATTCATTAAAAAGCAAGGCATGCCTTCCGTATATGTATGTACTTGATAGTTGATACCACAAGAGCCCAAAACTACAATATAATCTCTCTCATGAAAGAAATCAATGCGAAAACCTTTCGAACCTAGAAGAATAAACTTCTAAAATTCTCAAATTATATTTAAAAAAATTGAATAATTCTGTCCAGCTTGACCAAAGAGAGAGAGAGAGATGGAGATGGACTATATCTTACAAAGTAGAAAGCCCAAAACTGATCTCATACACAAAATATCCTATACCAAAACACCGTGTTTACATTTTTCCTATCAGAGCAAAAACATGATCTTTTTAATATGCCAATGCAGGCAGGCAGGCTTCTCTGTAATCTGTTATTTCAGAATGCTGTCTTACTAATCATCCCAATCATTGTCCCATCCATCTCTCTTGGTGAGTCCATCAGCAGAAACACTTCTTGCTTGGTGTCCTGATGGTGAATTCACCGCAATCTCTTCTTCCCAATCATCGTCCCAATCGTGATCCCACCCCTCCACATCTGCTGCAGCGGAAGCAGATTCTGGAATACCCATTTCAAGCTCTTGGTATTGAACCCCATCCTGCTGTTTTCTCTTCTTTAATCTGCAACAAGCCCATGTTCCTCCAAGAAGAAATGTCACAACCAAGGAAGCATATACCGCGTATATAGGGGTCACTTGCTTGGAGTAAAAAGTGAGCTGCTGAATAATCTTGTCAACAGAAACCGGCTGGACTAAAACAAGTTCGCATGTGGAGCCACTTCCAGAATTCACTATCAGTTTACCGCTCTTGCCTAAAGACGACGATATATTCATCTGCAAAGCATGGATCCAGCATGAAATATAAAAAAAAAAACACAACATAAGACGCATAAAATGAGTTTTAGGTTGGGAAGATACTAACAGAAGCGAAGAAGTCTTAATAGATGCAACTGGCTAAGCAAAAATATGATATACATGATCTCATATTCTATACTGCATTTTTGCAGGAGTGTCATTAATTCATATTAGGTTTATCAATCTAGTACATGGAAGATAGTTTAATTATCGACTTATAACTTGAATGATGAATTCTCCACCTAGGAAGTGAAAGATTCCAACATTATCAATTCAGGACCCAATACAGAAAATTCCAATATTTGAGTCCTAAATCAACAACTAAACTATTTTTAGGTATTGGATTGACATTTCTCCTTCGTATTATTATTAATTATTATATTGTCTCTTAAACAGAAATACTATTCATTTGGATTTGGATTATAAAACTCTCAAGCAATAGTCACTCATGAGGGTGGGACATTGTACAAGATTTAGTTAAAAAGCTCTTTCATCCTTAGAACTCCTCTTTGTAGAACTTTCTTCCCAAAAAACCCTCCATACCAATAAGGAGCTACTCAACAAGCTCTGTTCCAAATGGAACAAACTGGCATGCACGCATCAATTAAGATTCATTAATTGAGTATTCTATTTAGATTTGAATTAGATTTATTAGAAATGAAGATTTATGAGATAGGGGCTAAGAATTATATTTGATTAAATTTACTTAAACATTGTTAGTTATAGATTGTTATGTGGGAAGACTTGTGTGTGAAGATCTCTTCATAGATATTTATTTTATTTTACAGTTATTTATTTTTATATGATCTCTTTCTCTATATAAATTTGGTTCTCTTGCCCAATTCGTTCAACCGAGTAATCCATATACACACATTCATTTATGAAGGAGTAATGCATAGAGTTATAGAAAAGCTTTGAGTTACAGATGGCTCAAATATGGGGGACAAGCGCTGAAATAAACAAGCAACTTGCTATCTTAGCTACTAGATTGTCAGTGAAAAATTTCTTATTGATTTTGAAGGATGAACTTTTCCATTGCTTGTTGGTGTGCCATTTATGATGGTGTTACATCTTATGCCTAAATGCGATATGCACAATCATTGTTGTCCACATTTGGTGCTAATCAAGCCTCCATGGGTGCCACTTGACTACAAATCAACACGTCAACTGCAATTCACTCTAACATATCCACCTTGAGGACAAGGCTGTTTCGAAGGGGTTGAGAGTTGATACCCATGTATCAATTAAGATTTAATAATATAATCTTTTATTCAGATATATTAGATAGGGATTAGGAGTTATATTTGATTAAATTTATCTAAACATTGTTAGAGATAGATTAGTATTTGTTTTAGCATTTATTTATGTTTACCATTAGTTTTTGGAGTCTAAATAAGTCGAATATGTAATGAAGTTATGTGGGCAGACTTGTGTGTGTAGGATCTCTTTTGAAGTATATATTTTATTTATAGTTCTTTATTTTCTTGTTTGATCTCTTTCTCTCTATCACAAACACAACCAAAATAGAATACAAGAAATACAAGGTAGTAGCCCCAGCAAACTAAATGAAGTGAAACCACAACACCGGGAAAAACTCACCACATTTCTACAAGCTTAATGTCAAATGTCACACAAATTTAGTATGAATACGATCATCACATTTATTTATTAATTATACAAACTTAATAGTCAATACACAACGTTTGCCAAGCGCTGTTAACATGTTTCTAATGATGAGAATAATGAAGACGCTAAGAAAATTGTGGCAAAGAAATGATTGAGAAACAATACTACATAATCAAACTGCATGCATGTTTCTAATGGTGAGCATAATGAAGATGCTATAAATTGTGGCCAAGAAATGATTGAAAAACATAATCAAACTCATTATCCAGCAAGCAGTCCAGTTTGCCCATTTACACCAATAATCAGGTTTTCAAGATAATACAGAAAAGCTTATAAGTATTTTAGTAGACTAGAATAAGGTTTATTGCGATCAAACATAAGATAATAAATTAAAACATTTGATCGTTTTTAAATTCTTCATAAAAAATTGTTGTACCACTTATTTTCTCCAATAAGCAACATATTTGAGTGACAAATAAGGGTGCTTAATCACCCACAACACATTGTACACAATCTACTTGTAATACAGCAAGAAGAGTGTAAGATACATGGTCATCTGTGAGGTTCAGCCTAATAAGCATATCTAGATAGAAGACATCAAACATCACATATGGCAAAAGAGATTAAAAAAACAATGCACAAAGATAAGAAGATCCGTACCCTTTTACTTGAATGCTTAGGTACTTCAAACTCTGGCAAAATATCTTCCAAAGAATTAGGTACTTTGACATTCAGTTTCAAAGTATTTTCCCCTTCATTTTTCGTCACAAGGAACATCTTCACTATACCTGCAAAAATAAAGTAAGTGTAAGCTATGTCTTTGCAGGAAACCACATGTTGGATGTGTACAGTAATTAACCAAAAAATTGAAGGAAAAGGAAATAAACAATTTGTTTTCTTCATCAAACAAGTGAGATCCACAACTTTAGGACCCCTAAGTAAGAACCACAGATATAGGAGCATGCACTCTTCTCCTCTCAGTTCAAATAGGTTTATACATAGTCCACTTTGACAGGACCCAAAATTGTGAATAGCATCCTTCACAAGACATTGAACAGCATCTTAGCACCAGAGAGAAAGGTCTATAAAGGTGGAATCAACTCAAAGTAATCAACTGCTTAAGAATATGTGATTAATGATGCTGGACTTATCACATTTCAAATACACCTTCAGAACAATAAGACTGTAGAACTCTTGTGTCTCAGAACATTTTCTTAAGAATCGAAAAAATGAAAATGAGCAATTCGAGAATTATTTCATTCTATCAGCCTTATTATCCACACATCTGGTTCCATTCCTTCACTCACTTGAATGATCTTATCCTTTTGTTAATCCTTCAAAAAATGACACAGAAGTCTATTTGGTATCAGTGAACTCCACATTATCACAAGAGTAACATGGTCACACACCTCCTCAACTGGCATTACACACTTCGTGACACTTGGATAATCCGAGTTTTGCCATTCTACCAGAAGACTCTCGCTTATACCAAATATAATCTAGATACAGGAAATAACTGGAAGTAATCAATATCACACACATACCATCTGAGCAAGGAATTGAAAATACCATCTTGCATGAAAAGAAAGGAACTAGATGCTCCAAAATTAATAAATGATGTGAGAACCAGTACCACCATCTCTCGATGCTTTGATGCAGGCGAGCATTTCTTCATTCTTGCATGTATTAATTGATCCCTCGCAGTTGCCATTGTCATCCAGCTTTGGCGCAGTCATGTTCGGTTTGTCTACATCAACTATACTACCATTCTTCTCACCAGCAGGCGGGCTAGGAGCACCTAAATTCTTTGTGTCATTGTTAGGTTTGTTTGATTCCTTTGGAACAAGTGGTGATGTCCCATTACTATTAATCAGATTGTCCTTGTCTGGTTGAGACTTTTCTGTATCTATCGAACTTGTATTAGTACTCGAATCATTAACAGGGCTTTCAATTGGCGGAACCTAGACAAATAACTCACTTTTAGTTTACATTTTTCGTCTCAATCAAAAAGGAGAACGAGAAACCAACAGTTCTCAACACACACACGAAGAAGCATACCTGTGGCTGTGAAGTAGTAGAAGCATTATGCCCCTCGTCAGAAATCAATTTCCGCAGATGAAAAACTAATGAAGCGTCGCAGGTGGTTGAAGTGAATAGGAATACGAATATAATCGCAATAAACCCAATTCTATCCATTCCACAAAACCTTTAGCTTCTCAAATCAGAAACTTTTAGCTTGTTTCGATTACTCAAATCGAAACGAAGCTAAAAAGCTCATTCTTCCAGCAGAATCTTGGAGTTTAATAATCCCTTCGAATTTTTGGCCGGAGGCTTAGAATTCACGCAGTATTGCACAAATGAGGTGCAGAGAAAGTAGAAATGATGAAACACAACCAGAATCAAAACTTTGAATTATTCGACAGAAAACTAAAGCTGGATGAGTTGGTAATTCAATCGAATTGATGATTGAAGGAATTTAGGATTTATGAATCGTCGAGTTTCAGCGTTGGATCTAATCATCTACAGTTCTACACCATGTAGGAGACCGCGCCGAGGGGTTTATCGTCATTTAACATATGAGGAAGCAAGAGCGGTCAACAGTTGATAACTTGAGGACTCAGCCAATGACTAATCGACACGTGTAAGAACCCAAGTGGGCTCCACCAGCTAGGAGGCCCAAAGAAAACTAGATCATCTCATTTTCATTTTCATTTTCATTTCACATTCACGGAATGTCAGAATGCTTATTCCTTCACATTAATCTGTTAAAACTAATGAAGGCATTCAGATAAAAATTGTTACTAAAAAATCCCACATCTCTCGAATTTAGTATCCAGTCGGAGTCTATCTCAAATGCGAAAGAGTAGAGGCTTTTTGGTTGTTGGAGTTCTCTGGAAAACTTCCGAGTTGATTGGGTTTCAATATTAATCACGAGTGGTCCCATACCTAAGTTTGATTTGAACCTTTCTTGGGCTGAAATGGGAATTCAATGGGCACTTGATGGAGTTTGGGCCGAACTTTTGTTGATGCCCTATGATAATTTTGGACCTAATATAATTTGATTCTCAACTAGTATTGAATGTTGATTGCTGACATGCATTTGTTGGCAGTTAGTAGTCTGCTGATATCTGAGCAGTCCTGGTGAGACTCAACAACAACTTGCTTTACTCATTCATCATTCCGCATTCTTCAAGTGTTTGCTAGCGTCTTTACAAATCTTCATATATGCTATTCCTTCAGCTGTAACGCCCCAACTCGCATTCCCGAACCTTGGGGCGCGCTACAGTGATGTGGTACGAATTTCAATATTTTCAAAACAACAAATGATTTTTATCAAAATAACAAGTCTAAGAACTTGTAAAACATTTCTCGAAACCCGTTTTCAGAAAAAGATGTGACAACAAAAGATTTGTTATGCAACAAAGCACACGCTTAAACAATTAGGAGTTTGGTATCTCAAGCTTATTACAAAAACAAGGGAAGGAAAAAGGAATATCAGAGGTGCAGTGCAGTGGAGTGTTGCGTGGTGGAGATATGCATATAAAGATGCATATCTCAGGATCTGTTTATTGCTCTCAGGATTTGCTCATCTTTACACCGCCGCATATCCATCCTCGCTGTTAACCTGCGCATTTTAAAAATAATGCGAGGGGCTGAGTACAAATGTACCCCGTGGAGACATGCCCGAAAACATACATTTTAGATGTGAAAGCTATGCCACACATACATATAATCACGAGGTTTTATTGAAAGAACCGTGTTATCCAAAACATTTTATTGCTACATGTAGACTTATTCAACATACATCATATTTGTTTACCGTTTCGTAACTGGAAGTTGGCTCACTTCTAAGTTACAATGTACAACTAGGAATGGACGAACCACTCCACCCACTATCATCAATCTGTGCTCAATGCCTCAGAATCACACAGCTTTGAGAAAACGATCGATTTACAAACCCCACCTTATTACCTCAAGGTATCAGCACGTCAATTGAACTACTATTAAACAATGCTCATAAAGCTACCTACCTTATGACATAACAAGTAAGGCTACCTACCTTACAATTAATGAGTCTTAGCGCAACACAACCCTGGTTCCGTACTCATTAATTAGTTATCTCTGAAGATATAAATCAATAGAGGATACAGATATGATAACACAAAATATTTTAGGCATAGACAATCAATTTAAAACAAAACATTTTCACACCCATTTAGAAAACTGAGCATGAAGCTCGAAAAGACATTTTTACTTTTACTGAAATAGTCCCCACCTTTATTGCTTACAGAAATAAATGTTCACGTTAGATGTGGTTGAGTTGTCACATATTCTCCCGTGTTTCTCTTCACAAATTAACACAGTAAAACATACATAAATTAGGATGGATCGTCTAAACCTGAATCGATCAACCCTAGCTGACATCAGTTGACGTTGATCAGGATCTATGACTGACAAACTAAACTGACATTACCCAACTGTCCAACATGCATTCTCTCCCCTCGAGACATGCATGCGACTTCCACAACTCAATCAAAAATGTTAACCAATCACTAGGGGTGGGAATAGACCAAACTGCCCGATAGAGCTTTAGGTCTGGCCTGGCCTGTTTACTAAAAAGAGTAGGCTTAGGCTTTGAAAAAAGCTTGTTTACATAAGTATGCCTAGACCCAGGCTTAACAATAGGCCTATAAAGCCTATCAGACTGGCTTGTTATAAATATAATAATATTTATATAATAAAATTAATTAAATATGTTAATTATTTTAATCAATAAGATATTAAATAAATTATACATTAAATATTTAAAACATCCAAGCGTTATTGCGCAACCGCCCAACTATCAGAAGAGCCGACATGCAACAGGAGGATAAGTTCGCGATATTTTCAGAAGGAGCTGGTAGCACTAATTGCAACAACCCCGATAAAACCGAAGTTTGCTGCCCGACGATCGATGCTAAATTTCAAGGAACCCTCGCTATTTTAGACCTCTATATATATCCCTTTGTAAGTCGATTTTTGACACTGAACCTTAGATATTGAAAGCCTACGTTATCAACCTCTCTTTGAATCTTTAAAAATCACACTTGTATTATTCATCGGACTGGATTTCTAGCTGCCACCCTCTGATCCCACTGAATAACATAACTCGGTTTGTCATATTATCGCTTATTTATTATTCTTAATTGTTATTTTTCTAATTTCTGCATTACTCGTATATATAGTTCACGGGGCTTCGTATCCATACAGAACCCCATCAAGAATTTGACACCCACCATGGGGCCCCAGGAACAACGTTGCACTAACCCCTTTTGCAGGAAATGGTTGACGACGGAAAAAACACCAACGTAATCGAGGTCAACACCGGAAGAACCGCTCTGCCACTAGAAGCGGGACGAGGAACTAACCCAGGCGTGGGACGAGGGGCTCCCATGGGAACCGGACGGGGGGTTCCACCAGCAGGCGGATGCGGAGCCCCGCAAAGACCAAACACTGGCGGAACGGTAAATGACCTTCTCAGGGCTTTCAACGCCACGCCGCTTAACGAACCGGCATTCCTCCCGCCCCCACCTTCCAGTATGGGGGATCCTCATGTAGCCTAGTTTGTCAGCCAGGTCCAAGCTACCAGGAGCATTATGGAGAGAATGGGAGCGCAAATGGAAGCAATAGCGAAGAGGTACAAACTCTTCGATCGCGAGAATTAGCGATTGCAATATCAAGTCAACATGCGCCCCATTGTCGAAGAGCCTGAAAGCACCGGCAGGGAGCGTCAGACTGCGGCCCGAAACTTGCAAGCAGAGTTCAACCAAACCGAAGGGGCTGCCAACGAGCGAGTAACCCCGCGGACTCCAAACGAGAACCCCAGGCGCAGGGGGACCAGGCAACAGAGCCAAGCCAGATCAGTGCCCCCGCACTTACGCAGATAGAGTAGCGGTTCGAACTGGAGCAGGTTGTTTGGTCAAATTGATTGGTGAAACTGGCTTCCTTACAAAAGGGATATACTGCTTAACCAGTTTCTTGGGCTGAACGGACTTCCTCTCAATTTGTGACTCAGCCAGTTTGGGAACATACTATTTTACCAGATTTTACCGATGAACTAACTTTCTTGTTACATGCTGATTAACTAGTTTGGGGTTGTTGGTAGTCCAACACTTAGCCTTTCGGGCAATAGCTGGGACACTTTTGGATATCCCTTTACCTTTATCTTGACTGATCACTGACATTTTTTTTATAAATTCGATTTTCTTTTTGTCAGCGCCAGTTCCTGAAAAAGATGCAAAATTGCTCAAAATATTTTCATTAAAACCAAGACCCGACTTATTTTTTAGGTCTCTTTGAACTGAAAGCACCTCTCCATGTTCTCTTGAGCAATTCATGAAGGAACACTTGCAAGGTTTCTGCTCAAGGTTTTTCTTATTCAAGAACTCACATTCCCTTTTAGGATTTTCAAAATGTTTCAAAATTACGGAATGTTCATCTTTGATTTTTGTCAGTTCCTCACTGGTAGACATAGATTTTCAACCTTATCGGTCAAAGTTGAAATTTGAATTTTCAGCGAGGAGTTTTCACCAGCTAAGACTTTTTAAGTTCATCAAACTTTGAAAACTCTTTAGAAACAGGTCCCTCGGAGACATCTTCTGAATCATAGTAATCTGATTCAGAGTTCTGTAATATGCATGTATGAAGAATGGAAACTAGTAGAGAATTAGTTACCTTATCACCTGTTGCAGTTAAGGTCATCTCAGCTTCTGCATCGTTATCATTTCCTTCATCAATCGTTGCTAGAAACACTAGCAGTGCTTCTTCCTCTGACTCATTGTCCAATGTAAAGTTCGTTGTCGGGGATGTTAGGAACTTCAGTTCTTGATAGCATCGCTCTGGAAACAGCCTTTGATTCTCTTCGCTCAAAAATCTTTTTGGGGCCTTTCCCTCTCCTCATTGTCCACACATGGACATTCAAACTTGAGATGATCTCGAGAGTTGCATTCGAAGCAAGATCGAAGGGATCTCTTCACGAATCTCTCCTCTTCAGTTTGTGGAGCGTCAGCTTTGGCATTGGCTTTGTCAAGAAGCTTAGCCAGCTTTCTCATTTTCTCCTTAAGATCTTCAACCGAGCTCTCTCATTCTTTCTGATAGGAGGTTGATGTTGATGGTGCTTCCTTTACCAGATTTGACTAACTTGCGGGTCTGTCAATCAATAACGACTTCTTCAGTCTCCATCTGGTGTCCTTTTTAACGAAGTAAGCAGCATCTTCAGTATGGTTGGTTGGTGAACTGGCCACTCGAACGACTTCATTCTTGTTCACTATCTGTATGTTCCCATTCGTGGGCTTGTAGTTGAATGAATAGCACCTTTGTAGAAATCTTGGAAGATCTTTCTCCTTCAAGCTAGTTGTCTTCACAAACCAGTCCTTCTTTGGCATCTTGGACAAAATTTTGCATTGAGATCTGTTGTTGAGTATACTTTGTCCAGTGCTTTGAGTTCGCTCACAATCATGGTGAATCTTGCCTCCATAGATTTGATGCTTTCTCTAGGGAGCATCTGAAAAGATTCATATTTGTCAACGCAGACTTGGAGCTTGTTCCTCTTCATTTGTTCAGATTCTTGTCACATGCCTCCATGATAATCCCAAACTTCTTTGGCATTGTCAAATTGCATAACTTCATTGACAAGAG
Source organism: Plectranthus barbatus (assembly GCA_026898455.1). Lineage (NCBI taxonomy): Eukaryota > Viridiplantae > Streptophyta > Magnoliopsida > Lamiales > Lamiaceae > Plectranthus > Plectranthus barbatus. Next base: position 207,276 of record JAPKLW010001103.1, read on the forward strand.
CCTCGGGTAGAGCAGATAGTATCAACTCTTGGGCAATAGAGTTTAGTTGGGCACATCATTTGTCCCCTAGCGTCCACTCTCCATATAGCTTCTCGATCATCTTTGGGCCATCTTCACCTCCGATCCGGTTGTTGACCTTCATGATCTTTATGGGTCCATGCTCGATGACGACAACATCTTTAAATATATACTTTTAAGCTAGATGGTGGACCTCTTCTTCCAAATGGCGAACTTCTCCACCGAGTATGGTGGAAGCTTAGCAATATTCATCATGAATATATAACCTGCTTGCTAGACAAGACAATGAGTGCAAAGAAATAGATCTGGTCCTTAGCGACTCAAAGTAGTTCAGTCTGTAAAGACCGACCCGCTTTGATACCACTTGTTGGTCCCGAGATCAGAGTAAGTTTGATGCACAACAGGAATTTTAAAAATAACTTGCACTCACAAACTAGTGGTTCTTGACCAAATTTTGTTATAGTAAAATCAATTGTTAGCGAGTTTTAGATTTAGGTTTAGTTCAAGTATGCTACAACACTTGAACGAGTTCAAAATCCTTGCAAGAAAATAAGAAGCAGTAAAGAGCAAAGGATTTATAGAGGTTCGGACAACAAAGTCCTACGTCCTCTCTTCAGACCAAGGTCTGGTAATTCACTACGCCTCACTTACAAGATGGTCTCACGATCTATCTCTAGCTGGTAGATGTCATTGTCTACTAGTCCACTAGCTCACTCATCCAGGCCCTCTGGTTCCTTCGCCTTCGCAGACTTGGAGTGTGGACACACCACGCAGCCTCCTCCTCTGTATGTTGAGAGATTTATAGTTCCTCCCGAACTATCAAACTGGTCAGCTAGACGCCCGTGATAATCACTGTTGGAGATATGCAATGACTATTGTATTATTTCTTTCCAAGAAAGAACACCAATAAATAACTTAAGTTGAGAAAGCTACGAGTCTCGTGTCCAAAAGATGATATACGGTTGGCTAAGTTTTAGCCTTGGTGATAGAAACACTTTGAGTTTTCACTTGAGCAGAGTTTTGTTGCTTTCTTCTTGTTTCAATACGATTGTCTCTACACATTTCGTCTATTTATAGATGAGATAGGCGTTTCAAATTTGTAGTCGTTTAGAGACAGATTGAGAATATCCAATCTGAGACATCTTTTTTTTACGGGAGCAGGATACTTTTCCTGAAGTTTTGCATCTGCTTCGTCATTTTCTGACAGAGGATGTCGACTTACTCCTTTCGTGTTAGAACGGCTTTGCCAGTACGAGGAATCTAAACTAGTTAAAATAACTTCAGTTGTTAAGGAATCGCCATTCATAAAGACTGGTCTTCAATGATTCCTCTGACTTATTCTCTTTGTCTCTGTGTGTGAGTGAAAATTGGTCCTATAAACTGGAGAAGAGCCAAGCAGGTGTGTTCGATCAGTTTCTTTAATTCATTAGTTCGAGACTGGGATCTAGTTTCTTCTTATCCTTCACACGTTCCAAACTGGTAGCTAAGATTCTGACCCAGTTTGTCTTGATCAGCTCCATTATAACTCGATAGACATCCTAACGAGATATTATAAGTTTGTACGAACTAAACTAATCTAGAGACACTCTAACTTGATAATTTCTATACATTCTTTTGACATATCAAAACAACAAATATATAGGAATACTTTCTAATAGTAATTGTCTCAAACAAAAATTGTAACTTCTTTAAGATTAGAAAATGCATTTGTTTGTGCAAAATATCTAAATTACGAAACACATTTTTATTCAAAACATGTGCATATTTGACCCTTTACGTAAGTACTATAAAAAACGTTGTATCGGTTAGATATTATATCAGATTTTTCGTACAGATCTTCTAAATTTATCATATACAATATGAATATTATACGAAATTTTATAAATAATATAATTCATAAAAAACTGATTTGAAATGAGAAATATATAATTACTTAATTATAAAGTACGCACAAATAAGATTAGATAAAATGAGGAGGGAGAGAATTTCATTTTACATAAATACGCTTATTATATATTTAATTGTTGGAAATAAAATTAATTTGCCATTTTTATGATTGTTAGAACAAGAAAATGAATGGTTGAGATTTGTATAAGTATATTTACAACTTAAAAATATAAAGAATTTTATAAGTATATTTTGATATCATAATATGAATGAGAAATTAACTATCAAATTATGCAATGCATACGTATTAAACTAAGTAAAAATTAAAACAGACAACTTGAATAACGTGGAGTGATGCGCAGATTTCACAAAACTAAGGTTTCCATCTTTTTCGCCGAGGAAGCCTCATCAAATGAATCGCAATTTTCCAGCAATCAAGAAAGCATAAAGTGAAAAAAAAAAAATTAATTAAATAAAGTTATTGGCTTTGCATATTATTCTAGCTTTGGCTCATGTGCTGGTTGTCTTACACTTCACGCATGTAAAATTTGGAATCACGTCCCCAATTCTTGAATAAGTAATTTAATAGTTTTGTATGTATTTAGTAAATTAAAATTCGAGCTTTAATGAGGTTATCTTAATGGATAAAAATTAAATTAATATATTTTATTTGTCCTTAATTTGGAGCACAAATAGTTTAAATATTTTATATGTGTTTAATAGAGAAGAGTTCGAATTTTAATAAAAATATTTGAATGAGTGACATTGTATTTTGTACTTTTTAAAAAAATTGGAATCACCCTATTCAATATTTCTATATGGCAAATTCTCAGATGAGACGGTCTCATTATTTTTATTGTGAGACGAATTTAATGAAATGATGTATTTCTTTATTGCAAATGATGTATTTCTTTGTTGCAAATAATGCAATTTTTAAAAATAAAATGATGTATTTAACTTATTGAAATGATATATTAAGGTTCGTCTCACAATAAAAAAATGATGAGACTGTCTTTCAGGAGACCAACTCCTTTTATATTAATCCTTCCAATTCTTCTTCGGTACATATTTAACTGTCATTAGTTTATTACTTTTAAATAAATAGACTACCACATAATTTTATTTTTTTAGAATCATGTATAGTTGGTGTATATATGATGTATGATCATACTATAACATATTTCATATAGATTTTTTTGGGGTTAAGGATATCAAAGGTGTATATGAATAAGCAACTCATGAACTGTATAGCTCTCGATTTAATAAAAATTTGTTCATACTAATTTATTGATTGAGTTAAAATTAAATTTAATAATGTTCAATTCATTAACTCATGAACAAATTCATTTATTAAATTAGTCTAGAATATAAAGCTATGGACTTAATAGAAAAACTATTTTATCATCTTTAATAGCTATAAGAAAAGGAATGAACTTTAGTAAATATGATATATTTGGTCAACATATTAATTACTTTTTAAAAAATATATATATTTAAGCACAGTTGTAAATGTAGAAAGTTGGATTATGTTCAATAAAACTCTATTAAGTTTGTGAATATTAAGATTTTACATAATAAAATTCAAAACATGATTGGATAATAAATTAATTAGATTTTAGTACGATATTGCTTGATTCATCTCGGTTTAATTATACCCTTAAATACAAGTTAATATATATACTTGTGCGACTTGTTGGTTATTATATAGATTAACCAAATATTATCATACAAATACCCACAGAACTGTTAGTAAAAAATTGGTTTAGGAATTAAAACATACAATTCGATCTAGATTTGTAATTGTTGTTTATTAGGAGACTGTTATAGCTCAATTCAAAATTCATATTATGCTAGTTACACAAAATTTTATGATTAGTAAAAGTTAAGCTCTAATAGTGAATTCGAATTACTATACAGGCTCAATTAATATTCTATTCAAATGTCATTACTATAAAATTAATGCATTGTATAAAATTTGTATAAGATGGATTTAAGGGTTCTTTGTGCATTATTTTGTTATTAAATGATGTAATTGATTTATTTATTTGTTTCCATTTATAAAGAATGTATTCATTTATTGTGAGGTATGCAATTTCCCATATGAAATACACAAATTATGCATTTATTTGATTAGAATAATACTCACTCCTTCTCATGTGAATAGTCCACTTTCTTTTCGGCATGAAAATTAAGAAATGCGAGTACTATAAAATGAGTTAGTGAGATTAATATTTTATTGTTGAGTGTAAAAAATTGTTATATTTAGAAAGAGAACTGTGATACCTAATTTGATAAAATGGTTTATTCTGCTGGAACGGATTTATTAAGCATTGTTTTTTAATCTGTAAATGAATTAGCTGTTTTTTCAAAATATAATGCATTGTTTTAAATCCCACTTCACCTAAATATCTCCGTTAAAGTTGAGATTCGTGATTTATTAAGCACAAATAAAACACTTAAATTACTTGGAGCTAAGGACCATATATTTAGATATTATTGTCTAAATACATTGTTGTTAGTTGTATTGGTTTTTAAACTTATAAACAATATATTTTTCCTTTATATGATGTAGTAATTTATTTTTGTAAATGATGTGTATATTTTTATTGATCAAATACATCAGAAAATGTTGTAATTGTCTCAAAATAACGTCTCTAAATGAGAAAATACTAAACTACACGTTTCCGGCTAGACTGCTGAACAAGAAATCAATTAAACTCAATATCATTTCTAAGGGAATTTCAAACTCAAATTCATTTAATATACCCTAATTGGGGATTAATAAACTCTATTTGAGTGGGTAAACCCATTTGGATATGGATAAAACCTGCCTAAACCATTTAGGCGTGCCTAACGCAAGTTTTTGCCCATTTCTAAAACTCCATATTATTTAAAATTAAATTCAAATAGATGCTACTCCAATTCTACTTGATTCATTTGCAATCATAATAATTAATGAGTTTTGTTTCACATTTTTCTCTTAATAGTAGAGCCCAATTTGTGAGTTTCAAGGTGCAACTGTAAGAAGAAATAAATTCAATTCATGCAATCTAGAATTTGAAAATCAAATTCGAATGAAAATTAAATAACGCAACGACTTGCTTACACAACTTTGAACGACGCATATAAATTTCCACCTATAATAATTTATTATTCTCAACACAATACATACATATACACACACATATACATACAAAATACATGTCCTTTCAATTATCTGAGCTTGCAGCCTTTTTTTTATTTGGTTATCCATTTTAATGCTACTGTCTGAGTAATCGCTTTTTTTTTTTTTCTTCTTTCTCTTACCGGATCGCTTGTGAGTTTGTCTGAGTGATTCCCTCTGTCCGAATTAGTGAATTATAAGCCAAGATTTCCACACACGTTTGATTTATATTCATGCAAGCTGTAATAATTCAAGAATACTTACCATCAGAAATGGCGAAAGTCGAAGAAATCGCAGCGATTTTCAAGCGATTTGGCGACGAGCAAAGCACGTTGCTGGACCAATACGAGCGGCTTTCGTTTGAGGTGCAGCTCAACAAGGCCATGCTGGGCCGGAGTTTTTCGGAGCCGGCGGTGGCGCGCCGCCTGCCCCCGCCGAAACCGCCGGTGCCGAAACAAGGGCGGCGGGCGGCGGGCTTTCAGAAGGTGATGAAGAAGTTGCTCAGCCCGATTCTTGGTAGGAAGGGATCGAGGAAAGACGGAGATAAGGAGACGAAGAATCCGTTTTTTTCCAAGAATTTTAGCAGATCTTTGAGGGTTTGATATTGATGATTAAATTATATTTACTTCTCGCTTTTATTTTTAATAATAATAATTGATTAATTGGGATTGATTTTGATTATGTATATGTAAGTATGCATATTTTATTCTTGAAAATATATAAAATAATTTTTAGGACTGGAAATTGTGTGTGTTTCAGTGTATGTGTTTTTTTCCAGACCAAACTTCAGTGATACTTTCTTTCTTTTTTAGAAAATATTAATTTATATCCTCAATTTTGAGTTTACTTCCAAAAAATATATTACCCTTTGAAATATCTACTTTCTACCAACCAAAGACTTGGGGATGGAAACTGATGTTGATATTTTGTGAATTTATTCAGTTAAATAATGTCCTACATTAATAATGTTTGATAGAATAAAAAACATAAAATAATTATTACTCGTCTTGAATATTTTTTTTGGCTTTTCATTTCAGTTTTCTGGTTTGAGCATTGGTGGGTGGGAATTTCAATAGTTGCATTTTAAATTATATAGATTTCAAAGAGTGAGATTTATTTAAGAAATAGTTGGGATTTATCTAATAAAAAACATGCAAAACTGTCTGAACTGTGGTTATAATCTTTTTCTCAGATGATATTTGGGGTCAAACATTATTGCCCATCTTTTTTTTCTTTTTCATGTCATTTTCTTTTTCTTTTCTTTTCTTTCTTAAAGTTGGTAAGTGGGAATCATTTCAATAGATGGATTTTAAATTATTATATAGTATATTTCAAAGAGTGAGATAAGTTTAAGAACATGAGGTCCATAATCTAAGCATATATTTTCTTTATTGTAATTATTAAATACTACTGAAACACAACATTTCATATTTGTGTTCTTGGCATTTCAATCATTAAGATCCTAGTTAAGTAGTATACTTGCAATTTAATTACAATTAAATGAAGTTGAAGGTGTTTTTCACTATAACCCAACCCTTTACCATGTACACAATATTAATGTAGTTTCATTAATACATTGTTCTTTAATTAAAAATGTAGTCACATACAATAAATTAAATAAAGGTCTAATTACGTTTGTTTAGTTTTATAATAATAGCTTAAAAGTTTTATAAATTGTAATATAATTCTAAACGACAATTAATAAACATTGAGTTAAAATACAACTTTGTCAAAAATATTAAGTTATTCTAATAAAATCGCAAATGTAAAAAATAATAATAACCAAATAAAACGCTCAAAATAGGGAGATTGATAGACTTTAAAACATGGTAGGGATTGAACTATATTATATATTATATTATATATTCAGAAATATTAAAATTTTCGGCAGCATGCAAGCAGTTCTACACGATATAAAATTGTAGCCGCCATGCATTGAAGTAAATAGAATTTTTTTAAAAAAGTTTATTTCAATCCCAAGAATTTCGAATTTGAATTCAAATTTGAATGCGAGTTAAAATAAGTATCTTCATGGAATTAAACTATTTTATAACAGTCTTTTAAAAAAATTTATTTCTAGATATTATTTTAGGTTGTATAATTTCTCATTTTCCAAATCTATAATTAAATTGCTCAACCTAACTAATAAATTAGGTTCGGGTTATTTGCAACTGAAACGTGTTTGACTTGGAAAATTATTTAATTCGGAACTACCTAATAAAATAGTATCTACTAAAAAATAGCTAATAAAATAGTACATTTTATAAATCGGAGCCTCATCTACGTCGCAAGACTTCATTTTAAATTAATTGAGAGGTTTGGCCGAATAGTCTAATATATCGAATATATTAGAGTATAATTTAATCATCAATTTAGAATCTGAAGTATAAATTTTCAATTTAAAGTCTCAAAATATTTAATTTTGAATTAGACATTGAAGTTGTAATTGAGAATTTTATAATTTTTTAAATCTTGAATTTTATTAAATTATTAATATATAATATTGATAAATAAGTTTAAATATAAATTTTAACAATACTAAAAATATAATTTTTTTTATTATATTCATGGTTGTAAAAATCGTTAGGCGTTAGTTGGGTGGGGACTAGCACTTAAGTAGTAGTTCATTGGTAAGTTAATTTTTTATTTAATATTTATAATATATTTTTTAACAAAAAAAATAAAAATCATATAAATACTTATCTTTTTAAAAAAATATATAAAAAAAATTAGTTACATGATCTGACTATGGCGCCTAGCCCGCCTAAATAGCCCTAGTCGACCACCTAGATTGGAGCCTAAGCATTGATTACTCGTCAAACCTAGACACAATGATTTGATATATGATTTTTATTTGTTTAAAGGTTGCATAGCTCCTACACAAGAGTTTTTACATAATAATTATATTTTGATGTTATGAAATAAGATAATAAAAATATTTGATTTACACTGCACATATTAAAAGGGTGATACAAAATATCCTCACATAAATGCTTTTGGTGAAGACGTGACAACATTCATGAATTAAGTCAGTTGAGTCGGCATATTTGAATCGGCAGTTCGGGTAATAGCACTAATTTTAAACTCACACATTTAGATGTTTCCTTGGGAGTTCGAACTTGTGACCTCTCAGTCACAGACAAAATACTTTAACCACTACACCCGAGCGAAGGGATTAAATGATAATAACAGTTGATTTATTCATGGGTGATTGTCCCATGGCCAATGTTTTTTTTAGGACAAAGAGAACTTCATTGCAGAGGAGGGGGGTCAGCATCTGCTGCTAACAACTATTTCACAAATACATGTAAAAAAGAAGGATCAAAGATAGAAAACCCATGGAGCCGGGCATGGTTAGCAAGGTGGTGAGCAACCCGGTTTTGTGTTCGCCTAATCCACTGAAAGGAAACATGGGCAAAAAACATGGAAATGTGTAGGATGTCCGCGATGAGAGTACCAACTTGAGTCTCAAAGATGATTCCTTGACGAAGTTTGGCACAAAGACTGTGGTTATCAAGTTCAAAAATCACGTTTCTGATCCCCTCTTCACGCGCCACAAGAATACCGCGAAGACATGCTGCTGCTTCAGCGAGCTCAATGTTGTTGCAACGTTGTGCTGGTTCAGAGAAAAGCCAAAGTGGTGTGTGATGGGTTTTGTACGTATACTGAAATCATTTATTATAATGAGTATACAACGGTTTATTTCTCATATCTGTTAACAATCGTACATGTATGAACAATGGTATCCTCTTGTCTCACCGATAGGGACGATCATACGGCGTATTGTAGATCGCAGAAGACAGTATGATTCACTTGACCTAGTGAGACATAAACCTGATCACAACTGAGACAGCGTATGAGGGTACGTCTGTCCGGATGGCTGCGGCATTGTCGGAATAAGTAGTCTGTCTTGGTTACTTGACATGCTGGTACGCAGAGGTGGCGTATTGATGGACCGCAGTGAGATGTATTCGTCTTTCTGACATCAGCGAATACAAGATCTCGTTATATTGATTGAGTCCAAACCCTAACGAAGGTTCAGGGGTTTGCACGGGTTGACTGTTGCTTTGACTTGCCATGGTGGAGAGCCTAAGTAACGTGCTCGTATATTCGCATCTTGGGTAACATCAGTTCGTGTAGTACCGCCTGAGACTGGGTTTAGGTAACCATATCCGAGTAATAGGATGTGGGCATTCCCTGAGGAGCTCAATAACATTCATCGTGTCAAAGTCCTGCAGGCTGATTAAGTTCAGGCACGAGTGATAAGGTTTGAGTGGTACTACTCAGGAATAATAAGATATTAATTAATTGTAGTTAGAGCTTGTCAGAGGTTCCGATTAATTAATGGATGTCCGGTAACCTTAAATATGGGGATTCTCAATTAATGCAGCTTGTTCTCATAACGTGGTAATAAAGGGGTAGGTCAGTATTAATTCTGTGGTGAAAAAGAATTAATATTAATTAATTAATTGTGTCCTGTGTTGTGGACATGAGAATTAATTAATTTATAGGCCCACTTTATTATTTGCATTAGGTCCCAGGTCTGGCCCAACAAGTGTGCTGAATTGAGCCCAGGAGCCCATTAGGGTTTACAACCCTAGGTATATAAATAGACAGCTCTCTCTCATAAGTTGTAACACAGTTGAAACACACTAAACCTAGGAGAGAGAGGGGGAGGCGCCGATTCTGAAGAGAAAGGAGGAAATTTTTTGAATTCTGGTCCTGCTCAAGCCACAGATTTACGGAGTCATCACCAGTAGTAGATCTGATCAGCACCGGGATACAGATATGAAGATCTAATCTGGAGAACAACAAATTTCTTCTTCCCTTTTCTTTATTTCGATTTTATCTTAGAACTTAGATTCCTAATTTTTGATTCCGCAGATAAAATCGGATTGCGTGGTTGAATTCAAGTTGGAAATTCAAACGCAAAAGATCGGTTCAGACTCGACGGATTTACGGTAATCTCTCAATCCACAAATCTGTATATTAAATTCATAGGAGCATGCTAGGGTTTGATGAATTTAGATTATGTGCAATATCCATAAATCGATCCGGTTCAGTTTGGTTTTGGTGATTCGGTTCACGTAAAAACCCTACAGTGTGCCCTCATGATCGCACACGACACCGCCAAGACCAACACCATCATGAGGTCCAACTGTAGCATCCAAATTGAATTTAACCCATCCAACAGGCGGTGGAACCTAAGAAGAATGTGAGGATGGAACCCTAGGAGGCGAGATTGCAGAAGAAGGAGAGTTATGAAAATCAGCAATCAAACCAAATACAGCATCAAAGCAAACCTGGTGGGGAAGGGAGCAACCTTGGAATTCCAGCAGATTGCGAGACTTCTAATTCATCCAAAGCAGGGTCACAAAGAACTCAACAAAATCCGCTGATTTGCCTTTAATAAGAGAGAGAATCCAATCTTAAATGGGGAGATGTTGATGACGATTGACCTCATAGATTCGAGTGGGCATGCATTCCAAAAGAAAGAACTCCAGCAGCAATCACGCAACACATGTTCAGCAGTTTCAACCACGATTCCACATCGAGCACAAGTTGGGTTGATAATCATTCTATGAGCGAGCAGATTCTTTTTGGTCGAAAGAGTAACCCTCATACAACGCCAAACAAAAACTTTAATTTTGGGAGGAATATTCAGCTTCCAAAACCATTTCCAGAGGTCCAAACTATTGGAAGACGAAGAAGGATTCGATGACGCAACATCTTTAAGTTTCTTCGCCACCTAATAGCCGGACTTGATAGAAAAGAATCTATCATCTTTAGTAAAGGGCCAGAGCAAACAATCATCTTGTTGCGTGAGGCTGATGAAAATGTTAAAGATGCAGTAGGCCGAAGAGGGCGCGAACAATGAGCGAATAAGATGGCGGTTCCATCGAGTTTCGTCATCGTCCATCAAGTCATGGACCAAAAGAAAACCCTGCAAAACAGAAGATGACGGGGGAAGGGGTGTTAGAGGTAAAAGATTTGGGACCCAAACATCTTCCTAAATCTGGATCTTATGTCCACTTCGCACTTCCCATCGTGCTCTCGCTTTAAGGATGACACGCCCTTCCAAAATACTTCTCCAAACATAGCTCGGTTTGTGCCCCACCCCAGTATCCAGGCATGAATTCCGAGATAAGTATCTCAATTTAAGACAAGTTTCCAAGAGAGACTCAGGCGAATTAAGGATCCGCCATCCTTGTTTTGCCAGCAGAGCGCGATTAAAACATTCAAGATTCCGAAAGGCAACTCCACCCAGGTCTTTACGAGAACAGAGAACATCCCAAGAGCTCCAATGAATCCTTCATTTATCATGCTTTTGGCCCCACCAAAAATTAGCAATAATTTGATCAATCCGATGAAGAACTGAAAGAGGGAGCATAAAGCAACTCATGGCATAAGAGGGAATGGACTGAGCAACAGCCTTAATGAGAATCATTTTGCCCGTATGGGAAAGGGATTTAGTTTTCCAGCTTTTAAGCTTCTTCTGAACTTGGTCTTCAATAGTTCGGAAGATCTCTTTCTTTGAAATACCGATCGATGCTAGAAGCCCGAGATATTTAGAATGATTTGGAACGACTTGAACACCCCAAAGTGTACCAAGGTTGGAGCAATCAGCTTCAGGGACACATCGGCTAAATGACACTTTGGATTTATTAAAATTAACTCGTTGCCCAGATACGTAAGAATACAGATCAACAATATTCTTAACCCTGATAATTTCCGCCTCTGAAGCAATTCCAAAAATAAGGCTGTCATCAGCAAAGAAGAGATGCATGATGGATTGGTGCGTATCTACAAATTCTAGCCCCGTGGATGAGATTGTTCTTCTCAGCTTGGTAGATAAGGCCAGAGAAAGCCTCACCACAGAACAAGAACAAATAGGGTGAAAGGGGATCTCCTTTTCGGAGACCTTAGGATGGTGTGAAGGACCTGGAAGGCTGCCCATTGACGAGGATTGAGTAGGAAACAGAGGTGATACATCTCATAATGGTGTCAACAAATTTACTGCTGAAGCTAAGGCGAGAAAGAACGCTCATCAGAAAGCTCCACTCAACTCTATCGTAGGCCTTGAACATGTCAAGTTTAAGAGCGAAGCAAGAGGATTGCCGAGAGTTGTTAATTTTCATGGAGTAGAAAAACTCAAAGGCAAGAAGGGCATTATCAGTTATGAGACGGCCTGGAACAAAGGCAGATTGGTCTTGGCTAATGAGTTGGGGAAGGAAAGGCTTAAGACGATTAGCAATACATTTGGTAACAAGTTTGATGGTGACATTACAAAGGCTTATTGGGCGGTAGTCAAGGGGGAGGGTAGGGGAGTTTTTTTTTTTTTTTTTTTTTGGATTAAGGATGATGTTGGTATGGTTGAAAGGTCTCAGTGAAACACCATTATTGAGGATATCAAGGGTGACACGGAGAAGATCAGATTTGATGATGGGCCATAATTTGGTGTAGAAGATCACCGGGAAGTCATCAGGGCCCGGTGCCTTAAGAGGCTGCATTTGTTTAAGAGCAGAGACAATATCCTCCTCCAAGAACTCAGCATCAAGCGTGAGATTCATGGAGGGTGTCACTTTAGGTTGGATTGCGTTAAACACCTCCTCCTGTCTCTCAGTTGGTTCAGATTGGAATATGGCCATGAAATAGTTAAGTAAAAGTTGATTCCACCGCAGCCTCATCAGTTTGCCAAATTTTGTTGGAGTCTTGAACCGAGGAGATACAATCTTGCCGTTGTGTACCTGATGCAGTTCGGTGAAAAAAACTTGTGTTCTTGTCCCCTTCAGCAAGCCAAAGAGCACGTGACCGTTGTTTCCACATAGATTCTTCCTTCTTGAGCATGCTTTTGAGTTCAAGCTCTTTGATTTTAATTTTCCCCCACGATCTCAAGTGACGCGGTATCAGCTTGAAGCTTGTCAAGGTGATGATGCAAATCTTCAATTTGTTTTCCAACAAAACCAAACTCATCCCTTTCCCATTTCTTAAGAATGACTCCAGCAGACTTGAGTCTAGAAGAAAGAGCAGCAGGGGATCGACACTCTGAAGAGGAATGTCATGCTTCTTCAATGACAGCTCCACATGATGGGTCCTGTAACCACATAATCTCAAAACAAAAAAGAATCTTGCATCTTTTAGTAAGGGTGGGAACAACCTGCGAATTCCAGGAAATGATAATCGGACAGTGGTCAGACTGGAAACGAACCAGATGTGTCACCATGAAGAAAGGGAACAAATTTCTCTAGCTATGATTTCCAACTCCTCTGTTCAGTCGTTCTTGAATTTCATCCCGACCACCCTGTCCATTTGTCCAAGTAAAATAGTGCCCTTTAAAACCTAAGTCATCAAGTCCACAATAATCCAGCGCGTCCTGAAACTCCAACATTTTAGACCTCTCGCGGTTGATCCCGCCAATTTTCTCATGAGAGTAGAGAATATCGTTGAAGTCACCAAAGTAGAGCCAGGGGTAATACCCATCGTGGTTGAGGTGGCGAAGGAGACTCCAAGTATGAACTTTTTCGGTCTCTTCAACCCAGCCGTAGATTCCAGAAATGCGCCATTCTGATTCTCCAAAACCTGGGATTGTAATAACATCAATGTGATGGAGTGAATCAAATTAGATGTGAAGTTCAAAGGAGTCCTTCTAGAGCATGCAGAGACCACCCCTACGTCCTCCATGGGACATGTCACACTCCACCGCATGGAAGAAATCAAAACCAAGCTTAGTCAACAATAACTCAAAATCTTTCTGCAAAAGCTTTGTTTCCATGAGGAACACAAAGATGGGCTTCTTCTGTTTGATAATCCTGGTGAGCTCTTGAACTGTCGATGGGTTCCCAAGCCCTCAACAGTTCCAACTTAAACCATTCATTGGGATCGGCAGGGCTGCACATTGGCAGCCTCCACCGTTGAGTCATCCATGATATCAATGGGGCCAGTTTTAAGGCGCTTTGCCTCCACTACTTCTAAAATTTTTTGGGAAGAAATAGTAGTTGCAAGCCGTTTACGGATCAGACAATTTTTGGGAGAAATATTACAATTATATAAAAATATGAGTGCATGTGTTTTTGTGCTAAAATTGTGTGAGTTCTATTCCTGACGAAAACAAAAAGGCATCTTCTTTATTCGCCATTGCGTGTATGTTTTGGTTCTGAAATCTTCCACCGATCGATCATTCATTGGTTGGAATATGGTCAAGCTTTTGAACATTGATTCACAAGGCTTCACGGTGATGTCATCATCTATCCTGCACTATTTGAAGAAATTGAAGCTTGGGAATCTTCATAACGAGCTTTTAAAATTTTCTTCTATTTAGACTAGGTTTAATAACCTCCCACCCCAATCTAATCTACCACGTAAGCAAATAAATTATTTAAAAAACTTAATAATGTGTAAATTTATGAAATGAAGTTGACTATGGACCAATCCCAGTTTCAATAGTCTGTGGGTCCCATCATAGATTTCATTTAATTCTTTATTGTTTGATAAATAACATCGCACAATCCAAAGTCAAAACCTACAAATAACCATAATAAGTGAAAACTGATAGTAGTCCTGAATTCGAAGGAGGGGACGTCATCCTAACTAGGTGAGCATAACGTGCCCCCTTCATCATACCCAAGACCAAGTGATGCGAGTGTCCTAACTAGGTCAATTCGCCCACACCACACTATCGATACAAGTCAACAAACAACCAACAGGAAGCAAATAACCAACACTAATGGGTATTACAATCAAGATGGACAACCACCTCTTCTATCGGGAACACCGAGTACAAAATGCAAAACATATTCTCCTTGATATCCTTCACAACCGCAGCAGCATCAAAGGGAGTACCTTGAAACATTTTCTTGTTCCTTGCATGCCAGATGTGGTTAGAAGTGGCGGTCAATGCAAGATACCGGGCTTTTTTCAAGACTTTAGACCAACTCATATCCCGCAAACACCACTTGAGAGCAGCTTCCACAGTTGAGGTCTTATGCTTCAGTCCAAGCCATTCCCGAACATCCCTCCAAACCCGTGATGTTTCCTTACAATAAAAAGAGATGTTTAGCAGTTTCATTAACATAATTACAAAGAGAACAGACTAAAGGAACATCATCACTCAAAAAGCACATGCGATCCCTAATCTTAAGCCTGACATGCAAAATAAACTAAAGGGTAACATAAAATCTAGGAGGAATAGGAGACTTCCATATATTCTTGTGTCAAAACCGCCGAGTTCCCTTTTCTCTCCAGAATTCATAAGCACCGGTCACCCCCTTGCGAGCAAACATCATTCCAAGAAGGATGTCTGCACTATGCACGTCTCCCAAAGCAACCTGCAAAAGAGAATCACGAATAGCAAAAATATTCTAAAAATAACAGAGTCTCAAGGGTTAATAGTAAAGGTCCAGAGATCACCACCCCTCTATTACCCGGAATGAATCCATCGAATCCACAGTGAATCGGTCTTTTGGTGCATGTTCCAGAGCACCTTAGAAAGAAGTGATTTGTCCCACACCCTCGCATCGTGAATACCCAAACCCCCCTCCTCCTTAAGCCTGCAGACCGTACTCTAAGCAATAAGATTTGACTTATCTCCCCAAAGGAAGGTCCGCACCAACCTATTATACGATCAATCACAACCAACAGAATGGGAAGGACCTGGAACCAATAGTTCTCAACTCCCGCACCACAGATCTGATAAACTCCGCCCTACCTGCAAGGGATAAACAACTTCTAGACCACTGTTTGATAAGGTTTGTCGATCAAGAGCGAATACTGATGATTCAGCAGGTTGTGCTAAGCAAGTGGTAGTCCCAAGAACTTGATCGGCCAAAATCTCATAGGGAACTCGAACAACTCCTGGATCTGCTGCTCCTCCCACCGACTGAGCCCTCCAAAATAGATGTTAGACTTGTGGTTGTTAATCACAAGCCCGGATATCAACCACAACATGCATGTATGTGTGTTTGTAAATTAAGACTGATTTATAACTTTTAAATTGATTTGTAATATTTTTATATCAATTTAATCCCAACAATATTTAATTGTTCACTTTAATTTAGTCAATAACTTTTCCTAAATGCCAGCATTTATTTCACTTTTTTATTAACTCAATTACAAATTATATTTTTATTTAAAAAAATGAAATAAAACAAAATAATTATATAAAATAGTGTGGTTGGGTGGTTAGATAATCAATGATAAACTTTACAAAATTATTATAATTGGATTAGGTGATGTGAATAATAGAAAAAATTAATTAAATATTGAAGTGGTTGGATGAGTAGCTTGATTGCTGATAAATATAGTATTAAGGGTCTGTTTGGTTGGTGGGTTTCGGAATGAAGGAATGAAATGATTCCGAAACCCACCGTTTGGTGGTTAAGGGGTATGAGAATGAAAAAATGGGAATCACACCAAAATACTTGGGAATCACCAAAACTCTTCAAAATGGTGGGTTTCATTTTCATTCCCATTTCCCATTACCAAAATTATTTATTTCTTATTTTTTATTTCATGTTATTTTATAACTATTTTTTTATTTATTTTATTTATATTAATTTTATAATATTATATGTTACTATAATAATATATTATTAAATTTATCATTTATTTGTTATCTTAATTTTATGTTTTATAAAACAAACAAGAAGATAAATAGATTATTTATTTCTTTTAATATGATTTTATTTTTTTGTTTTTATCATTAAATTAATTATTATTTATATAATATTTAATTATTTTATAAACTTAGAAACTTAAAAATTCAATCATCAGAATTGAAAATGATTTCCAAATACATCTCATAAATCAAACATAAAAATTGAAAATAATTTCCAAAAAATAAACTTATACTCGTTCCCTCTACTATCAAACTCATACCCATAGTAATTCCCGATAGTTAAATCAAATATCCCTAAAATTTCGTGAGACTATTTGTTTTGAGTCTAACATAAATTGCATAAATTTAAAAATAGTAATCCAAAGAAAAAAAAATATCCCATAAAAATCTTGTGCAAAAACTAGAGCTCAGCAAGCTGCTACTGCGAGAAGCAAATCCGGTAATCCGCCACAACCGATCACGATTTCAACTTCTCTTCTCACAAACATATAATTCTTATCGAAATTTTGGCACATTATCCACCACTCATGCTTTCTTCTCATCCATGGCATCCATCCACCATTTTTCTGCATCGACTTTCAGCACTCGATTGGCCCCTCCTCCACTCTCCCATCCGGCTGCGTAATTTCAATATTTTCGCAACGGCCATCAAACAAAAATGCAACCTTTACGGAATCTCTAGCAGCAGAAAGCGGCAACTCCAAGCTTTTCTTGAAGCTTTTGGAACAGAGCCATCGCGAGAAAAGCTCGAATTGCTGGAGAAATTCCAGAAAAATGGAGAAATTCAGACCATAAATGATTTCAACCATCTACTCGAGTCTTTAATCACGTCGGATGAGTTTGAATTGGCGCTGAAGCTCAAGTCCAGTTTATCGTCTTCAGGGTTATTCCCAGATAACTCGACGTATGCAATAATGGTGAACGGTTTCTGTAAGAATGATGATGCGGCGGAAGCGAGAACTGTTCTTCATGAGATGCTTGAAAATGGGTTCGAGCCGAATGTCGCGATGTTCACCACAGTGATCAACGCGTTCTGCGAGAGAGGGAGATTGCGGGATGCGTATGAGGTGTTCGACGTAATGTCTAAGATAGGGTGCACACCCACAATCAACACATATAACTGCTTATTGAAGGGGTTGTGCTACGTGGGGAGGGTGGAGGAGGCATATGATCTGTTGGGGACAATCAAGCAATCCACAATCA
Source organism: Plectranthus barbatus (assembly GCA_026898455.1). NCBI lineage: Eukaryota > Viridiplantae > Streptophyta > Magnoliopsida > Lamiales > Lamiaceae > Plectranthus > Plectranthus barbatus. Next base: position 225,161 of record JAPKLW010001103.1, read on the forward strand.
AACCAGATATTTACACTTACACTGCAATGATGAACGGCTTATGTAAAGTAGGGCGGTCAAAGGAGGCGTTAGAGCTGCTGGATGAAGCTCGGGAGATGGAGTTGACGCCCAATGTAGTAATGTACAACACTCTGCTGAATGGAAACTTCAAAGAGGGCAAGCCCTTGCGCGGTTTTCGTCTACTGAAGAAGATGAGGGAGACGGATTGCAAACCCGATTACATCAGCTATAGCACGCTGTTGCACGGCTTATTGAAATGGGGCGAAGCAAGGGCCGCATTCGTGGTGTACAAGGAGATGGTCAAAGCTGGCTACCGCGTGGACGAGAGGATGATGAACACCTTGTTGAGATGTTTGTGCAGGCAATGCAGGAATGAGGAGGAGAAGGAGGTGGTGGATGATGTCTACAAAGTGTTTCAAGAAATGAAGAGTGGGAGTTATGGCATTTACCAAGATGGATACGAGCTGGTTGTTGAAGCCTTTTGCAGTGGGACAGAAATGGAGAGGGTTTTTGAGGCTCTAAGTGAGATGATTGAGATTGGATATTCACCGAAGACGTTCACCTTCAACATCGCCATTCACGCTCTCTGTCGAGCTGGAGACCTCCACAAGGCGCTGGACGTCTTGATGCTGATGCATAAACACCGGAAGGCCAGAGGGATTCCGTTCAGCGCGTTGATCGCCGAGTTGAATCGCCAACGGAGAGTGATGGAGGCTGCCACTGTTTATGGCTTCGCATTGAAAAGAGGTGTGGTGCCAAAGAGGAAACCTCAGTTTCACACTTTGTAATTTACGTTGTGCTCTTACATAATCTGTCCTCCAATTTTTTTGATTTTATGATTAATTGATGATTAACAGATTATTTTTTAATATTTGTAAAAATTATAATTGAGTTGTAGAGAAGATTAGGAATTAAATAACTAACAATGGTATAGATAATTCTCGACTACACAGTACGTACATTATAATGCTTTATAATATTTTGAATAGAATATAGTAAGATTTATATGTAATCTTAATTATCTTTCATGAAAATGCATTCGCATATTGTTCAATACTTAATTGGATAATGTAGAATATTAGTAAAATTAAAATCTACTCGCATTATTAAAAGTCACCTAACTATAAAAGATTTAATTGCATTGAATTTTATCTATATATAGTTTTTAAGCCTTTTGATTTAGTTATAGGGGGAATTCATCTAAATGAACTAATTATTAGAATTGGAAATATATCAGAAATTCCAAATAATACAACCCAATTCGATCTATTTTCGGCTGTTATGAAAATCAAAGAGGGCCTGTGCTGTGCAATAATTAGTGAATGGGCTGTGATGTGATGAAGCCCTTGAAGTTCAAGTAGGTGATGATGGATGGGTGAGGTGAGTGTGAGGTGAGAGAGCACATTGCAAAAGCAACAAAGGAAAACAAACCAAGGAGGCAATGATGATTGCTTCAACATTAAAACTGATGGCTCTAAAAAGCAAGACGTTAAGGGACACTATCCGAGGTATACAGCTGGCTTTCAACTCCCCCATCGCAATTTCATGTCCAACAATCTGTTTTGCATGCCGAGTTTCTGCTTTTTCCTCTCTTTTTTTTTTTTTTTGGGTTTAGTTTGGATAAAAAGTGGGCACAGTTGTTCTTCCCCTTTTCTCTTGTGTCTTAAATATGAAAATTATTGCCTACCATGCATATATTGGAGGAAAATATGGCGATGTGACGGATGAAAAAAAGAAAATATGAGGAATATTTAGTGATTCATTAAAAATTTGTTTTGTCCGAGTGTCTGAGTTGAAAGGAATGTTCCAACCAAATTCGATTGTTTGTATGTGTATATATAATATATGATTATTAGGAAGAATTAGAAGTCACGATTTGTGAATGATGGGAGCCAATCACTAAAATAGTATGCTTCTTGAATATTTTATTCCACAACAGTAGATTTTGAGCTCGGCTTAACCAGCTCTATATTTAATTTTAAACCCAAAAAAAGAAAAAGAAAAAGAATTGAGCGGAAAGAGGGAGGCGATGGGCCGCTTTGATGTGGAGTGATCTAGCCGAATCACACCGGCAACGGAATATTCCCTCTGGTCAATATTTCGGCCGCCGCGGCACGGCGGCTTTTAAAGAAACAAAGCTTATTTGTTGCGTGTTAATATACTCCAACTATGTCACTTGCCCTTCGTCACTACACAAATTGCTCGTGCAAAAAGAAGCTTTTTTTTTTTTTTTTTTTTAACTGCTAGAATTCGGTGAGCTCCAACTTCCCAGTTTGGATTCATATTACTACGACGGTTTAAAGAATTCAGAATCGGCAATCTTTGCTTCAATGATAGTTAGCTGTTTGCTTATCAGTAAGCAGTGTTATTCTGATTTTCCCTTTTCTTGGTGAAAAACGTGAAAATGGAGGGTGGGGTGTGCATGAATGGGATATGCGCTTCATCCAACTCTGTGGAATGGAAAAGGGGGTGGCCCTTGCGATCTGGTGGCTTTGCTACTCTTTGTGATAATTGTGGGTATGTTCATCGCTTCTCTGTGTTAGGTCTAATGGAACGAAATCTTGCTAGTTTTTGGGTGTGATAAATGTTGAATTTTGTTTACACTGTCTTGATTTATATCCAATTATCTTCGAATAAGAAGAGATAGTTGTTTTATGGTGGTTTGGGAAATCAATGTGTTTTGAGTTTGGAGTCGTCGATATTCATTGCAATCATGATATTGTTAAGTTCCCTTGTGCATCTACCTATAATCCTTGAATCTGATAAATCCTGCAAAGTAGGAGTATTATCCCGTATGCAGGAATGATTAGTAATTTGTTAGGCGAAGGTAATATTTGCAGATTAAGGGTTTGGATATAAGATTTGGAGGCAGTTAACTCAGCCATGTGCTCTTTTGAAATCTTAATCATGATATAGTTTCTATACTTTTCTACTATAAGCACTTGAATTTGTCTAGATCAAGAATTTTCCTTCTTGAGTTTGTGCTACCTGTGTTGTTTCTTACAAGCAACTGATGAACTAATATCGACATCATGAATTCTTGCAAATGGGTTGTCGGCAGGACGGCATATAAGGAGTTGGTATTCTGTGAAACTTTCCATTCAGAGGAAACAGGTTGGAGGGAGTGCACTTCATGCGGGAAGGTGAGTAAATGGGTTGCTTGTCCTTCCTTCAGCTTCATATGATAATTCTCAATCTTTTTTTGTGGATTAGAGCTTGACTCAAGAGCTTTGCAGCGTCTTCATTGTGGATGCATTGCTTCCAGTGCATTGGTAGAGATACTTGACACTGGTGGGGTGAATTGTAAAGGCTGCACCAAGAGTTTCACACATTCTTATGTAAGACCTATAGTCGTGGATGCATCTATCGAGCTTTTGGTATATATTAGTTTATAAATGTGAGAATGTGTGAGATTTTGGGAAGGTTGGTGAAGCTTGTTCCATGTTTTGGCTGTTCTTGGAACAGCCTCTTTCGTATTTAGCACTTTTGTAATGATTTACGTTTAAATCATTTTCCATCTTCCAAATGATTTTAGCTTCTTGTCTCCATAATTCTTATTTTCCTCACACTTCAAAGCACAGAAGTGATTTATTTTTGCTTCCTTTCACTGCGTTTCACTTTTGAGAAGCTTTCTATAGTATCTTCTCTAACTGCAGAGAAGTTTAGTTTCTCTAACTGAGATATACTCTGATTCTTCCAAAGCCCTATGCAGACACCGTTGGAAGAAAAACATAAAGCAGACGATCTTTCAACAGAAAATGGCTCTGAAAGGACGTTACCTGCACAATCTGGTGATGACGCTAAAATTGACTGTGAAGATAACTTGCAACACTTTCAGAATGCCAATCTGACTCCAAGGAAACTGGAAGTTGATCTTTCCAATTGCGGAGAACTAGGGTATAAACTGTTATCGAGTTCTATTCAGTCACCTCTTGGACCATCAAAAACCTGCGACATGTTTGGAGAAAGTAAGAGTGTACATAAGTCACTAGTTGAGACGAACCTGAGCATCAGCTTGTCTGCTTCGTCAAACTCAAATGCCTTACCCGGGGCAGTCGCTGAGGAAAGGCAAATGCACGCTGCAATTTCTTCCCTTCAACAGGGTTGCAGGCCCCGCAATCTCTTACCAAGGGTACCAACGGTTTTGGCTGCAGGACTAGAAACAAACTCTAGCTCTATTTCACAGTTACGTGTTGCAAGGCCTCCTGTGGAAGGAAGAGTTAAAAATCAATTGCTTCCACGTTATTGGCCTCGGATAACAGACCAGGAGCTGCAGCAAATATCTGGAGAGTATCCTTTTGTCAACTTTTTCTTTTAAGCAGTTTATGGTCCAGCAAATTCTCTTCTTAAGCAATGTATTTCCTTAATATGCTCTTTTGCAGCTCAAACTCTACTATTATTCCCTTATTCGAAAAGGTTTTGAGTGCTAGTGATGCTGGTCGTATCGGACGTCTAGTTCTTCCTAAAGCATGTGCAGAAGTATGTTTCTAATCTAGCTAGCTGTTTGAAAGTTGTGTTCTTCCCTTGTTCAATTACTATAAATTATCTGCATTAAGTTAATTTTGATATTTTCTCCAACTCCACGTACCTTATCACCCTCACCCCCATCTCTACCGAAAATAGGTGAGACGAGTAAAAGAAGCATTTGCCTAAGCTATCCTTGGCCCTTTTTATATGGCTGTCTAACAAGGTTAGCCTACACTGTTCAGGCATACTTCCCGCCTATCTCTCAACCAGAGGGCCTTCCTTTGAGGATTCAAGACGTAAAGGGGAAAGAATGGGTGTTCCAGTTTCGATTTTGGCCAAATAATAATAGCAGAATGTATGTTTTGGAGGGCGTAACCCCCTGCATTCAGTCGATGCAATTACAAGCTGGAGATACTGGTAGTGTTGCAATCTAGTTTTCTTTATCCATATAATAATTATATTTATAAAGAACAACCAGTTCCACTCTTTCTATCTTATTGTCCAAGTGAGTTCTAACCAGAACTAAAATTTCTATGATATTGATGTTATCAATCCGAACACTTAATTAGTATGCAGTTACATCTGAGTTTTTAACTTTGAATAGCCTTCTGTCTAGTGCAGCCTCTCCTTTCCATCCTTTCCCTAATTTTCTGATTCTTGCTTCATGTCTGATGCTTTTTGCATTTTCTTGTTCAGTTACATTCAGTCGTATGGATCCGGAAGGAAAACTGCTGATGGGATTCCGGAAAGCAACAAACAATGTTTGTTTGCAGAAGGTAATTACAGTATACATGACAGATTAACTTGGATTGCTATATGAATTACAAGAGATGACACTGTCGAGTTGTTGTGGAGCAGGATTCACATTATCCAATAGATGTTGGTGCTTTTCAAGGCGACACGCTCTTGGGCAATGCTGAAAATATTCCTATAATAAGTGGCTACACTGGCCTTCTTCAGTCTCTAAAAGGGAGCAGGGGTCCTTCTATGACTCTGTTCCCTAAGCATGTCTACTCTGGGAATATCAGCCCCCAAATATCCGACAAAAACGTATGCAAATCTGGAGGAGACAATCTTTTGGCCGCACATTCGTTGCTTCCTTCTGAACGCAAAAGAAGGAACATTGGGGCGAAGAGTAAACGGCTACTTATTGACGGTCATGATTCTTTGGAGCTGAGACTCTCGTGGGAAGAGGTACAGGATATGCTCCGCCCACCACCAAGTGTGGAGCCGACCACTGTTTATGTCGAGGATCATGAGATTGAAGAATTTGATGTAAGAAGACTATTACCACTTTCAAAGTTGACCTTAGTAATTTCTGTAATGATATTCTCAAGTTCTTGTCTGGTGTTCATCTTCACTTTCAGGAAGCCCCCGTGTTTGGGAAAAGAAGTGTTTTCACCGTTCGCCTATCCGGGTAAGAAAACACACTTTGACTTGATTCTTGTAGTAAATGAGTCTGCCTAGATAAATATAGTGAGAATTGGTGATCTAAAAATATTCCTCTCTAGTAGGGATTTAAACAAAAGGGAAAAACAATAAGATTGTGTCTATTGTTCGCATAGGATTAGATTATCCAGAGTGAAAAACAATTTCTTGCATGAGCCTGTTACACTCATAAAATGTTATCTAGTGTTATTTGCATCGTATAACTTTGGGTGGATCCAAGTCGATGGGATCATCTTTCGTGCTCCCGTTCCCCAATTAGGTGACCGTAGTCCAAAACCATATTTTGTGGACAATTTGACATAATGACAACTCTATTCCAGGGAACAAGAGCAATGGACTCAATGTGATGGTTGCTTAAAATGGCGAAAAGTGCCAGTTGATTTTCTTCTTCCTCCAAAATGGACGTGTCAAGACAATTTCAATGATCAAACAAGGTTGGTTTTGCTGTATTCTTCAGTAAAAATTGAGAAATTACTTTCTGTTTCTCTTCTCTTGCCTTAAATTCGAATTGAATGTTGTTTTAAATCCAGAGGGTCGTGTTCCGCCCCGGATGAAATGGACTCGAGGGAACTCGAGAATCTTGTCAGAATGCAAAAAGGTTTTGTAGCACAGTTGATGATTTCTGTGATGTTATATTTCCTGTATTAGTAGTGATTTACCTTTTCTCTGATAATCTTCTGTTGTGTAGACTTCACCAAGAGGAGAGTTTTGACAACCACCCTCAAACCAGTGCATGAGGGGGAATCTCAGGACGCTGAAGCACCACCGGGTGGAGGCAACACGAGCGAGCCAGGTTCTTCATCTGTTGCAACGACTACAAAGCATCCGAGGCATCGTCCAGGCTGCTCCTGCATTGTGTGCATACAGCCACCCAGCGGGAAGGGCAAACACAAGCCCACGTGCATGTGCAACGTCTGCATGACCGTCAAACGGCGGTTCAAGACCTTAATGATGCGCAAGAAAAAGCGGCAGTCGGAGCGTGAGGCGGAGATAGCACAGAGGAATCAGTTGGTATCGACTGCTACTAAGGAGGAAGCCGAGGTCGACAGCGTCCCAAGTCAGGTGCTATCATCGCAACTCGATAAGTCGGATAATGCAGTGAGATCAGAGAGTGAAATGGCTTTCAAATGCCAGAGCGATGATGGCCCATCTCAAGAGAATGCTGATAATCTGAATGGATCATTGGACTTGAACTGCCGTCCGGGTCCAGGTCGAGAACAAACGATGCTGTCTCGTGTAAGTATGATGAGTCTGGTTCAGGAAGCAAGTTTGCCTTTGGACACATACCTGAGGCAGAATGGTCTAACAAGCTTGGTGGTGGCCCAGACGTCTGTCGAGAACGTGCCTCGACCGCAGGATGACGCCGGTCTTTCTGGTGTTGTCCAAGAGCACGAAGGTAGCAATGAGTTGTCGGAAAAATATCAAAGAGATACACCGTGATCTCTGTCTCTCTCTCTCTCTCTCTCTCTCTCTCTCTTGAGCTTTGGTTCTTGAATTTCTGCTGTAAGTTAAGTATGAAAGAAACTTATGCATGATGAACATGAAACACCCATATGTTAAAAAAAAAAAAAGATGCATAAAGCAGATCGTGTAGTAATATCTCCTGTTCAATTGCGCAGCTTATACAAGTTATGCAGTTTGCAGTTAACTACCGAGAGAGAGAGAGAGAGAGAGAGTATGATATCTACATATGTGCAATAGGAAAATGGAAGATAACATACAACAGATTATTTACAAATAAAGGAAAAAAAAAAACTGAAAAACTTTCTGATCAACTATGTGAATATATTTTATCTTCTATATAATATGTAAGATCACATTTCATAATGGTGAGAAAATGAAAAATAAATAAATAAATGCTCACTATTAACTATCAAAATCCTTCACACTAGATCTACGAACAGATGAGGATGCTGATCTCCGGCTTTCCTGTCGATCAATTTCCTCTAACGAATAAGAAGACGAACTTGTTCTAGGCGGTAGAGCCAAGGGGAGCGCATGCAGACTCTGGGGGGACACGGACGGCCTAGTTTGAGGCGTAGGAGAACAACTTGATCGTGTTGCTGGAGTGACGATCCCATTCAGACTAGGAGATCTTGACATATGCTTCTGACTAATTGATCCGGGCTCTTGCAGAGGGAAACGAGAGGTGTACTTCATGTCCTGTATGGCTTTGAGATGCTCCACGATGGTTCGCATGGTTGGCCTCTCCGACGGGTCTACTAGGAGACATCGTTGAGCAATATCAGCTACTGTTCGTGCTGCTTTGACTGGGAAACGGCCCTTTAACTGAGGATCCATGATTAGGGACAATCTACAGTCATCAGCCAGAAAGGGCCGACTCCACTTCATTAGATTTCTCTCTTCCTTTGGATGCCGGCTGTCAAGATTTTTCCTGCCCGTTAGCAGTTCAAGAAGCACGATTCCAAAACTCCAGACATTACTCTTAGGGGTAAGCAAACCCTTCTCCAGCGTCTCCACCGAAAGATTTGCCAAAGCCTGAACATGTAATGTGTAATTTCAGCAAGATGCGATTGAGTTGTAAGCTGAGGTTGCTAAGTTGTTTCAGCCAATCAATGCCACATACTCAAAAACCCACAAAATAAAGAAAAAATATTTGAAATGCTACAAATAGTTATCTGTAACACTTACAACTGAACCACTGGAGATATCCCCCTCTGGGATGTGGCTTATGCAGCCATATCCAGAAAGCTTCGCACTAAAATCCTTGTCAATCTGTATATTTGCAGTTGAAAATTCATGGAACATTGCCTGACAAGGAGCCAAAGCATGAGTTACTCTACAGTAGTAGTACAAGTAAACCAATGACAGCAACATGACTAACAACTGATTACATATCAACTTTATAAAGCTCAGAACATACAAATTAAGCTGCAGATGTAATGGCTGGATAATTTTAGTTACCTGAAAGGGTCCTTCCTCGTGCAAGAAGGTTAGACCTTGGGCAGCACATAAAACAACTTTCATTCTACTATTCCAGTCAATGGGTGGCCCGTCCGATCTTCCATATAGGAGCCTATCTAAGCTTCCATGAAATAGCCTTTCATAAACCAACATCCTGTGGTCTGAGCCTTCACGAGCATGAAAACCAATCAATTTACAGAGGTATGGATGTTGCAAAGAAGCAAGAGTATTCACATCGTTCACAAACTCCTTTAACCCCTGAAAACATGACAAAATGTCATTTTGTCAGAGTTTTTGCAGGACAGAGAATACAATGAAGCAGCACTACACAAATCTAGTACAAGAGACATAAGAAATCACAGGTAGACAAGAATCCCGAGATTGAGATGAAGTTGTGCAATGAAGGGTAATAGGCTCGCTATCTCTATCCCGGTATATATCCCTTGTCACACAGAGGACAGAAACCATGTCTATGGGGGAGTAGTAAGTACCCAATGCAGTATAATGAAAACCCCCGTCCCTATCCTGATGAATATATCTCTAATTTACAGAGATAGGAAAAACATTTACAAATCTATACCTGGTTGCAAGGATGAAGACGGGTCACGGTAGCATCAAGCTTCCTTGATCTGGATGCGTCCTCAGAAAAAGAAGCCCAGTAGATGACAGAAGAAAGACCTTCAGACATGCATCTCTCCGGAGAGAAGTTATGACAAGCTGATGCAAGTTCTTCATAAGAAAAGTTAGTAAGTGTTCCTTTAGCTGTCAGAGTTGGATGTGAAGTAGGAGGTAGAGGAAGCGGCCCAGACATATCAAGTGGGCCACTAGAATTTATCATCTTAAAGCTTGCTGTAGCCTTAAGAGCACCAGTGCCACGGGGTGATGGAAGCGGAAGTGGTTGAGGACTTGGTGAATTATATTCTTTCATTGACCCAAATCGACTCCTAGGCTCTTCTTGTTCGTCGTACTCAGTAGATGCGAGTGCATCTTGTTCTGAGGCATCAAGAGTTGATGGTGCTGATAATGCTCGTGCCCTGCTACTACTAACTCTCACACTAGAATGAACCGGTTTTACTCTGGTTTTAAAGCTTGGTGGTGCAGACTGTAAGGAACGTGTCAGGCATTGGGGTTCAGGTAATGCAGTCGGAGAATGCTCCTGCGGGTTCACACGTTTAACATAAATTGTCTGCTCCGCTTTCTTCTTTTTACTCTTTAATACAGTAAAGCATCCCATGCTGCAAGAAAATGATTCCAACTTGAAGAATGTATAGCCGTATGGAAAGTTCCTGCCAAGGAAAAATCATCAAAAACAGTCAATCACGCTGCCAAAATACAAGTCCGGTTCCATTATCAACAGAGTTCCATCCTGCTAATCAAGAATCAAAATTACGCAACTAAGGGGGAGATTGAGATTAAAAACGAAAGGAGAGGAAACAACCAAAGCATTAAACCATACAACAGGTGTTGCAACTCTAAGTTTATCAATAAGTAAACTAAATATCACAAAATTATTAGCAATTGTATTCCAAAATTTTGATTTTTTTAATAAGCGAAATTTGAATTCTAGAGAACATAATTGCTAAAAAGAATAATGCTAAACAAAAACTAAATGCACTTCACATTTCAACGAAGACGCACTTCCTATTGTTCAGAGATGATCTGATCTCGCAGGCAAATACTTCAGCAGAGTAAAATTGACCAATGACAATTCTCAAAAGTTCTGGTTAGCTCGAAGTGATTCCAGTAAATCCCTCAATACAATCAAATTATATTCGATTGTGCAACACAAGTTTTTTTCTAAATACTATTACACAAATAGCAGTGGCACGTTTCACTTCCAACTATTTTTGTAGATACAAACAACCACATATAAAATAACAGAGCCCAAAATTCAATTACATGAATTCGAGCCCAGATCCAGATTTCCACTAAGAACAAGAATTACCATTAATATAAAACTAAAAGAAATTTCATGCAAATAGAAAATATATTCTTGATAAGATCCCCCAGCCAAATTCAACAGCAATTCACCACGAAATGACGATCACAAAAGGAGAAAAACAAATTTAACAATCAATCAGGGAAAGGTGAACAAAATAACTAACCGGAAGGCGAAATTCAGCTCAAACTTGAACACTGAGAGAGACAAAAATTGGATATTCACAGAGTTTCACGGAATATACAGGCAGCCATGAGGTTGAACTTCAGATATTGAAAACCCGTAACTTTAATTTTGGTGAAATAGAAGAACCCTAGAGGCGAGTCAAATGAATACAAAATGACAAATTCAGTGAAGAAATTTGAGAGGGAGATGAGGGAAAGGCCTCAAGGAGTGTGGTGATTATTAAAAGTAATAGTAATAGAGGAGAGAGATAGAATTCAAGGCATGAGAGATTAAAATTAAAATAAAATTATATGTATACACACATCTTATATATTAGAGTACAAATAATACCCATTATTTTCCAAATATGAGGCACCATATAAAAATTTAAATTAATTTATATCAAACATTTATCTAAATTCACATTTAATATTATATGAACAGCACTGGTCAAACCAAAACCCCATCTACATAGAAAATCATTATTGTTGGGCTTCATTCCATGCCGCAATGACTACTGGACACTTTTGACATCACATTTTTTCTTTTGGACAATCCGGTGAGAATTACTAGAATAACCTTATACAAAATATAGCAATTATGTGATGAACACTTAATAATATCAAGAAAAATGATAATTTGGTATAATTATTACTCTGATATTAAGTGAAATTGCATTGAACCAATTTGAAGAAAATCACTCATAAGAAAAACATAGCTTTTACTCCTAAAATATTCGTTCATTGTCACTAATTACAATGTTGTACCTATATATCACCATTTTCATATCACATATTTAAATTCAAAAATTAAAATGCTATATTGTACTCCTGTTTTTTTTTTTATAATCTATATATTTTACTATATTAAAATTAAAATGCTATATTGTACTCCTGTTTTTTTTTATAATGCTATATTTTACTATATTAAAAGAGAATAGTGCCGAGAATAATCTATACATGCGCGTTGCGGCGATCTAATACTTATTAAATAATACCTCGTTTTAGAATATCAGTATATTTTGCAATATTATATACATTTATAGTGATTATACCCAAAATTATTTAATTTTAACCATTATTATTATTGATAAAATAATGATATAAAGTTATTATTTAGATATTTTAAAATTCGATAAATATAATTAGAATTAATTTGTTATTCGTGACAAAAAATAAATAAATACCACTATGCACGGAAAAAAAACACATTGAAAAAATATACTCCCTCCATCCCGGTGACTTTGGGCACAATAACCAAGGTGTGTGAGTGTAAAATAAGTTGAGTTGAATTAATATTTTTTTGTTGAGTGTGAAAAAATTGCTTTTTTGAGTAATAAGACAATTGAGGTGGACGGACGAAAAATGAAAGTGGGACAATTGAGGTGGGACGGAGGGAGTAATAGATACTCCCTCCGTCCCATTGAATTAGACACGTATTCCTTTTCGGTCCGTCCCATTTATTAGACACGTTTCCTTATTTGGCAAAAAATTAACAAAATATAATCAAAATTAACTAATGATTATTAACAAAATATAATCTTAATCACTCCGCCTACATTTCTTGACTTTTTTAAGATTGTAATTAGTGATCATTTTATTAATATTTTTTGAATTAATCTTTCTTTAAATATTTATTTACTATTTCTCTTGGTTCATGTGCCACTCCCTCCGTGTCTAATAATATGGGACGGAGGGAGTATTTCGTAAGAAATCTAGACGTGAAGTGAAGGGTATTATAGTCCACGAATCCCCGCAACAAACACATCCACCTCAAATTTCAACAAAGAAGGGCCTCGATTGAAGTGACAGCTTAGTCAAAGTTTGGAAATGTCGTCACATTTTTATATTTTCTTTCCTTTTCCAAATACATACAAACATCAATTAAAACTAATTTTCCAAGTTTTATCCCTTTTATACCTTAAACATTGCTTTATCAATTCAAAAATTAAATTTATTTTATAAGATTTCAAATTTTAAATTAAAATTTTCATAAATAATTAAATTATTTTTCATATGGTGCAATAATAAGATTTTTTTAAAAAAAATTTGTGTATCGAAGTATTTATTTGAAGTCAGAGATACCCAACAGAATGGGGCTTTCACTCTACAGCAAAGCGATTGGCTCGGATGACCCCAGATACTGAAAATTAAAAATATTTAAAAAATCACGATATTTTAAATAAATAATTTATAATAACGAGAAAAATAATTTATTTTTGTTTCTCTCTAGAAAGTAGAAACCAGCAATCAGCATTCTTGCTGCGGTTTTTGACTGTTTTGCCCTCGCCGTCTTTTCTATTTTTCTTTGGATCTACGACTTTTGGATTTATGTTTTAATTATTATCTGCAATCATTTTTCAATAAAAATCTGGATAAGCAGAGCTATACTGACCTAGTTATTAATTACGTGGCAATAAATCTCCCCACGCCTTTTTCGAGAATCAAAGACTTATAATTCAAGAATCATAAATTTGGAATAGGACATACCTAATCAATTAATCCAGTAAATTCTTTGCTCAAACAATAATATTAAAACAATTTGTTATAAACATATTATTTATATTGGGTCATTACTTTGGGCTTTTATACATTTGCTTAGAAGCCCATTGACTTGTTTAATAGAAGAAATAGGGTAGTAAAATAAATTAAAATATTAATGAACTACTCAGAATATTCATGAAGTTCGTTTATTAAACGCACCAAACTTAAGCTTTGTCGTATTCGACTTGTGATCTCAAGTTCAAGCTTGTTAACTAAAATTAGTATGAAATTATAAACTTTATAAAATTAATATTTTCATTATTTTAAGAATAGCAAATATGATAAATATTTGTAGTTTAATGAAAAATTGAATTTGAGTATGAATATAATATTATTTTTGGATAAATAATTTTTTCTTTTACAACATAACGGATAATATATTCTAAATATAATCTAAATTTGAAAAGTTTGTTTATGCTCGATTATGTTTGTAAACTTCAAAGTATTTGATACATATGCTTGAAGTATAACTCAAAAATAAATTAACCAAATTTGAGCAAGACACTATTTGGCTCAACTCAGTTCGACTATATATATGCTTGAAGTATTTTACTATTTGAAATGTGCTATATGACATATAGCAGAAGCTAACCAATCGCTCCTTACTTTTTTTTTAAGTGGTTAAACTTATATTTTTATGAGATGTAAGTGGGTTTTTCTTGTTCTATTCCAAAATTATGAGACTCTTCTAATTCTTGTTTAGGAAGTAAACGTGAAATCATAAAATAAAATAAAAAAATTGTGTCGGGGGTTAGATTGAGTGTGAAATAAAATATAAAGTGCAATTACTACAAATTAAACTCATTTGTGTTACATCTAATCAATGTTAGTCTCTAATAGGTTGGTTCAACAACGAGTTTATTTTCACGTGTTTTGGGTATTTTAATTTTGAAATTTTAATGTTTGTAAAGGGCCCTATTATATATAAATATTTGAAAGTCAATAGAATGCAACATTTTACTTGAATCGATGTACAACACCAGCCATAACTTTTGAAAATGGGAAAAATATATATATCAGATCAGCTGTAATAATAATAATAATAATAATAAGATGGCAAATAAATGGAGGCAGAGCGTGCTAAATTAGACTAAATAAATTGACCAAATTAAAGTATAAAATCTCCGTTTCTATAGTTGCAGGATTTTAATTTTCAAAACATTCAATGTATGCAACCGTATTAAAAGATTCAGCCCCCAAAAAACTAGAATCCGCTATGCAATCCACCAAATCAGTCCCAAACATCAAACTTTGGACCGATATTTTTAATAGTGATATAATTTCGTTCCATAATAATGAGATAATGTTTTGATTAGTTCATGTCCACTTATTAAGAACACAAAATTATATTCATGTCAAATCACGTTATCTAAAAAAATATATCGCATTTCATGTTGTGTTCATATAACTCACTAAAAAGTTAGTATATAATATTTATTACTCCCTCCGTCCCGGATCTCTTGAGACGTTTGACCCGGCACGGAGGTTAAGAAAAATT
>JAPKLW010001103.1:245146-261793 GCA_026898455.1 Plectranthus barbatus
GGCCCAAAAAGGAAAACGTTGCGACTGTCCCGGGACGGAGGGAGTATTATTACTCTTTTATCATTTATTAATCTAACCAAATACATTTCATGTCTTATTATCAAATTAAATTTTTAAGAGGTTAATGTGTTTGTATAGTGTTTGTATTTAAAATTTAACGGATTAGATCGTGTTCGTGTCAGGTATGTGACACAATCGTGTCGATATGATAACGACTTGACACGCATCCACCAAACCTTATGTTAAATTAAATAATAATTCACCTTTTTAAATATTATTAATTTATTTTATGCTTTTTATATATTTTAAAATTTATTTGTATTTTATGATTAATTGCGTGTTTTTAGGACCGTTTATCTTTTTTTATTTTATTTTATTTGTAGTGTAATTATGGTGTTATTTGCCAAACATGTGTTGTTTTATATGCCAATTTTATTCTATAGTTTTCTAGGTATATGCTTAATTAATATCTTAGTGTTACCTCATAAAAATAAATAAATAATTTATAATCATTGAATATATAACAAATCACATTCCAAAAACTAAACTAAAACTAATTAATCTCTTGCAAACACTATTATTTATAACTAAAATAAATGTAAAATTATGTAACAAAAGTAATAAAATATGAAATATATTAAAAGGGTCATTTTGCAGTTATGTTTTGTAAAAATTGAAACATACATAACATGAGGGACTAATTTACACAAAAATTAATTTAAATGTGTTCCGGCAAATGTAAGAGTAGATGTTAGGAAAGTTGTTTGTTAGAAATTTCCTTTTATCCTAAATTGCTTTGTTTTGGTGGATCAAAATATCAAACCAGTCTAAAAAGTTTTTAGATTAGCTCCATTTTGATTTTAAATGTAAAGTATTGTAAGGTTTTTTAATTGAGTTGTAATTAGAGTTGATCAAAGAACAAACTGATAAATAAATATGTGGATGCGCAAATGACTCAGACAGACTAAAAGATCAGTATGAAACTGATTAGTATGTGACTGATCAATTTGGAACTCACCAGTCTCAAATATCAAACTTGCCTTTCTGGGATCAATGTTCAGACAAGTGACGTCAACCAGCATGGATTTTCCAGACTGACAACATAAGCATGGAAACTCTAGTTCCGATCCCCTGCATAGAGACAAGAAGAATCATCTGAAAAATGGTACTGACAAGTTCATACATAAGGATTGAAGATTCCTTAAAGTCTGAAAACTCAAGACTTCAGTCTTGATTCCTCGGACTAATCAGTCTGGATTTCTTAGACTGATCAATACATTCGTTCTGACGCAACGGCGAACAATCACACTCAAAGTTAGAAAAAGCGGGACAAGGTACAGGATTTCCGAGAAAAGCTACCTACCCGCACAGAGGACAAAAACCTCAGATTGGACAACTTCCGATTGTTTCTAAACGGCTCTGTTTTCAAATCTCAGAATTCTCACCTATAAATAGATGAGGACTTCAAGAAATGAAGGTTACCTGAACTTAACACTTTACCGAACTTTCAATTGAGCAAAAACTCTGCTAAATATCCAACTCAATGTTCGAGGCTTTTCACAAGCTTATCTTGTGTCACCTTCGTGAACACGAGACTCAGAACTTTCTGTTCTTGAGTTCATCTTGGTGTCTTTCTCTCCAAGAAAGAATACAACAGTCAAGTACGCTCTGTACTTTGACTCTCACGGGCGTTAAAGTTGAAAGACAGTCAGTTCCGGGGAGAACTCTAAAAACCTCAATTTCGGCTAGGAGGCTGCGTGGTGTGCCCACACTCCAAGAAGCTGAGTAGTGAAGGACAAATTGAGGGACGGGCGAGTGAACTAGTGGACTGGTGGACAAGGCATTCACCAACTAATGATAAATTGTGGGAACACTTTACAATCCAACACTTAGTGAATTTCAGACTTTGTCTGAAGAGTGGACGTAGAATTTTTGTATCCGAATAACTATAAATTTTTGTCGTTTATTGTTTTCTGTTCATCATTTTTCTTATCTTTCAAACTCAACACTCAAGTGTTGAAGTATAATTTAAAAATAATTGATAATTACAATGACCCTAAAGACCTAAACTTGACAAGCTAAACTGGTGCAGAATGATTAATTTGGATAAGTGCAACCCTTTTAATATTTTTGTTGTACATTTATAAATTTTGATTTTAGGAACAACAGTTATAGAGAGAGAAGAGGAAGAAATGCAAATTGTGTTTGCCTCTAGAGTTCCACTAGAGGATGAAAATGACAAATTTTGAAGTCAATAGCGATACAATGATGTAATTAATCCCATTTTTTTAATAAAATTTTCATTTTAATTTTTATATTAAAATATTTTTAAGAATTTTGAATTCATAATTTTTTATTATGTGAAGGATATTTTCACCAATCTATGATGAATTCTATTTGTAATTATTTTATGTTTATCTTAGCTTTTTTTTTTTTTTGATTAAATGGTTATATTGAGTTAGATAATTAGTTAAGTAACTCATCTAATCATTGAAGTGTGATACTTTTGTTTTACTTTTTAATTATTATTTAGTATTGTGTTTAATTGCTTCCAGAAAAGATAATTGGTGAGTTGCAAAGTTTCATTAAATGTTCCTGCAATTGGATGCAACACTTCCAAATTAATATAAGTTGGCAATACGTTGCTATCTTATCTTGTAATTAAATGGGTATGCATCACTAATTATTTTTGGTTATAAACTTTGGCAAAACGAAAGCCCAAGAGTATTCTCGAAGGTTTTCTCTCCCTTAAAGCAGGTTTTCTCGACATAATCCACATAAAAATAATGGATATATCCAAATTTAACATTCACTAATGAACCCTATTTTCATTAATTTAACATAATCCACATAAAAATAATGGATATATCCAAATTCTTATAGATCGACATGCTAAGCATATGACAAATTAGTTTTGAATTTGGATTAGATTCACATCGGATCGAATATTGTTAACTTAATTAGATTTTGGATCGAATACGAATATTGATAATTTATTATTTTTTTTGCTTTTTAAAATTGTAAATTTTTTAATTTTTTTTTATCAAATCCTCATTGTGTTTATCGTATCGAGTTCTTATCAGATTGTTATCATGTCTACTGGATTGAATTTTATTGCATCCTTATTGTATTTGTTTCGTTTGTGTGTGTATTGAAACTTAAAAGATTGGATATGGTCCCTTCGCTCGGGGTGTAGTGGTTAAAGCACCTTGCCTGTGACTGAGAGGTCACAGGTTCGAGCTCCCAGGGGGACATCTGGGTGTGTGAGTTTAAGATTAATGTAGATTTATTCAAAAAAAAAAAAAGATTGGATATGGACATGGATTAAAAGAGTTTTCCATAATGAATCAGATACACATTGAGTTTTAATGAATCAAATCATTAACAAATCCATTCAATAAATATTCGATCTACACAAATTATTAAACTCCTAATTTTTTTTTCTTGATACACAAATATTCTTGTATTGGAAATATAATATACTCCCTCCGTTCCGCCAAATAAGGTCATATTTCCATTTTCGTTTGTCCCACCAGATTAATTCACTTTCTTAAAATGGAAAAAAAATCTTCTTACATCAATAAAATATGGGAAGGTCTTGGGTTAGGCAGGCCTAAATGATTTAGACGGGTTTTATCCATTAACTCAAGCTTTAGACGGATTTTATCCATTAACCAAAGCCCAAACCCATATAATATACCCTATTTGGGATGGGTGAACCCATTTGGGTAGGATAAAACCCTCCTAAACCGTTTAGGCCTACCTAACGCAAGTTTTTGCCATAAAATATTAATTTCACTACATTCATAAATATTGATTTCTGTACTGAAATTAAAATGGACTGATCTAATGGGAGGAAAGACGAAGGGAGTGCAACAAAACGAATTAAAATGAAATAAACAATGTGATTTGGTTTTAGAATTCTATATTTCTCATTTTAGTAGAGATATAAGGTTCGCAGAATTTTTTATATATCGATATGCTTTACCGTTTTGGCATTAATTCGGTCGTCGTCATCTTATAATAATTAAGATAGTCTATCTTTAACAATTTTTAACACGTGAATTAGAATCCAAAACATGGATTATTATAACTACAATTCTCAATTTAGAAAAATTATATATTTTTATCTGAATCGGTGGTACAATCAATTTAAGAATTCAAATTTATTTTTATTTATTGTACACTTTATCATATCTAAACTCTATCATAAAAAAGCTATAAAAAGTATGCTTCATAATATTATTTTTCCGTTTATAATTATTGTTTGCATTGCATGATGTATACCCATAATCTCCACTGAAACTCGTCTCAAGTCTATATGATAAATTATCCTCATAAAATCATAAACCATAATATTAATTATCGAAACATTACATTGGGTTTTCCTTCACAAATCACAACAATAGTTATTCATTATAAAACTGCAGCTAGTAAATTAAATAAGTCGACTTAGTAGATTTTGTAGAAGCTCCCATCCTCATCACCTTGTGGTTTCTTCTAGAAACTTCCATCATTGCACCCTGAGATCACACTCACAATAACAAGAAAACCTTAAAAATTAAAAAAATGAGTTATAAAAAACTTTAACGAAATATATATAGGGGTGGTTATTCATTTCAAAGAATTATAACATACTAATCTAACTATTATATTATAGATATATGTATGAATCTTCTTACTTGGAGCAGTCCATTGAGGGTGAGTAATGATAGGGAAGGGTGAGACCGCATTTTCCGGGGAGGCTGTTGATGAACTCGGGCTTGGCTCCGGCGCCGGGCGCGAGAGACTTGATGCAGCCGCAAACAGCCTGCCGATCAGGCGTGGTGGCTGCATCATTGTTGAGGGCTCTCACGCCGTCGCAGCAGGACACCGTCATGGCATCGCCTTTTTGGAGGTAAGTGAGGCAAGAGGAGAGCCTGCTCACGACGCCGCTGCATGAGATGGCGGCTTCGGCAGGAGCAGCAGCTGCCACGACCACCACGGCGATCATCAGAAAACCGATCATCTTACTTTCTACTGATGAACCACCCATGTTTCATGCAACACTACTCAACAGTCTTAGTTAATAATATATTGAGGGTGTGAGTGAATACCAGTGCTCTGGTTTTCGAGTATTTATAGACGGACTTCACATAGCAATCGCTGCATATTTGTGTACATGATGATATATATATATATATATATATTTAAAAAAAAAGAAAAAAAAATTCATATCGATTTAATTTCATTCCATCTTGAGATATTACATTATTGAAGCACATCATACCAACCTTTATCTTGATTTGTTAGTACAAGTCCCCAATAGCAATCTGTGCAAGAAACAGACTTTAAAAAAAAACTACTATAAATTCTAATTCTTCAAGCTCTCAAGTATCCAAACTCAAAATTGATCACATATCCGTTAAGATGGTTCAAACTAGGGCGGTAAATGAACTAAATTGTTTGTGAGCTACTCAGATCTTGACCCAACAAAAAATCATTCAAGCTCATTTAGAGAAGCTTGTTTATTAAACAAACCAAACTTGAGCATCATAGTATTCGACTCATGAGCAAGTTCGTTAGCTAAAATTAATGAAATATAAAATAAATAATTTTATAAAAGTAACACTTTCATGATTTAAGAGTAACAATGATGATAAATCTTTATAGTTTTGAGAAGACTTTGAAGATGAGCATATGTATGATATTAATTTAGAAATAATTTTTTTTTTCTTTCAAATTAATAATAAACATTTCAAGTATATTCCAAATTTAGAAAATTTGTTTAGGCTCGACTAAAGTTTGATAAAGTTTGTAAACTTCAAAATATTTGATAAATGAGCTCTACTCAATACTAAACAACTCAAACTTGAACACAATATTACTCGATCGACTCGATTCGATAACACACCTTTTCAAAACCCACACATACTCATAGGTTCAGTGAAAAGATAAACCCGTTGTCAAATATAAACAGATAGACGTATATTTATTTTTGTTAGGGAAATAACAATATAATGGTATGATTTTGCCAATATCTTTCAATGAATTACTTTGCCAATGTATTTGTGAACGTGACGGTGTCAAGTCGAGAATGGAAATGGAATATTTTTTGTGCTATTTTTTGATATGCTATGTGGGCTCGGTGGCTCCATTGCTTATTTTTGAACCAATTCCCATTTTTAATTGGTTTATCATAGGCCTATATAAGTCATAACTATTTTATTTTTCTAAAGAAAAATACATTAATTTAACATTTATTTTATTTAACTATTTTTATTGAAGATGAAATTCATAATTTATTACACATATTAGACTTTTAAATTATTTGTATCTCGAGTTGAAACAGTAACCATTAATCTTTTACGAGCTAGAGATTCATATCATCCATAACTTTTTGGTAGATATCTTGTATTAAAACGGATTCATTATATTTCCAATTTCTATCTATCTCTATATCATTGAGTTACTATTCTCCGATACATCTACAGTTATATCCTAATACGAAAAGTTAGGATGTGATTCATACTTTCATTTTCTATATTCACGTGTGAATTTTCCCAAGTTTCAATATTTTAATTTTAGCATTATCTGGACTACTATTGGAGATATCCAAAAGACTCTAGTAGAAGTTAGAAGTAGTTAGTTTGAAGGAGAAACTTCTAGTATATGATAGAGATAGAAAGTAGTTAGTTTGTTACATATAACAAACACATGCACACGAACATGCACATGTGAGTTTTAGTTGTAAGTAACTATAAGAAGAGAGGAAGTGTATCTAACAATCTCGCGCAATAAACATTTTTCTCTTTTCATGTCTCTCTCTCTCTATTCATCTAACATGGTATCAGAGCCATGGGTTGACTCTGAGGTTTCGAACAAGTGTGGGGATCAAAGTAAATGTGGAGACCCTCAATGGTTGTCGATACAGGTGGCTCGACAGGAAACCACGAGAATGTGGGCCATTGGCTTGAGGGGGAGATTGCTGGGTAGCAACCCATGTCCCACATTGGTGGTATACAAGAAGGGTGTGTCTTGTATGAGTTTATCATGTACGTGTTTGGTGGAGTAGGACCTGAATTTGATGTGGTTGTGGTGAATCTCACGTCGCGATTAGATAAGTTTTCAATTATAGATGTTCACTTTGCGCTTCAGACGCATGAATTGCGCATTCATAATCAAACTGCAGCTCTTCACACAACACCGTTGAATGTTAATGTTACCACAAATACGTCAGGGTTCGGATATCGTGGTGGCCGGAATGGAGGCTATGGTGGTGGCGGTCGTGGCCGCGGTGGAGGCCATTATGGAAAGTCTAGCGTATTCTGTCAGCCATGTGGTAAAAACAATCATGTTGCTTATAAATGTTTCAAATGTTTTGATCGGAACTTCCTCAGTCCAAAAAATCGGGTAGATTATAATCATCAAGCTCATGTATCTACTTCCAATGGAGCTTCTGCTGATCAGGATGATTGGTCTATTGATATTGGTGCGACCACACATATTACCACAAACCTGAATAATATGCAGATTCAGGAGGATTATACTGAAGTGCATGATGTGACTGTAGGCAATGGTGCAACTCTACCCATATCCCATGTCGGTAAGACCTTTATTCCCAGCTCTTTAAATTCATCTTCCTTACTTCTTAACCATATACTTTATGTGCCAAACATGACAAAGAATCTCATTAGCATATCTCAGTTCACAAAAGATAATAAGGACAAAAAGACCAACCAAATAGTTCTCAAAGGACTGCTTAGGGATGGTTTATACTGGTTGGATATACGACACTTAGCATCTTCAGTCATCAAGCTAGCTGCACCTTCATGTTTCCTCACCGATTATTCTTCAAATCTCATGTTGTGGCACCAACGGTTAGGTCACTATTGCCCAAGAACATTGAGTTCTGTACTTCAACTAGAAAATATTCCATTCTCAGCTAGGTCCTTATTTTTCTGTAATGCCTGTTGTTTAGGCAAACTCCAACATGTATCTTTTCATTCTCGTCCTGCACGTACTTCAGATCCTTTCCAATTGATACATTCTGATGTATGGGGTCATTCTGGAACTCCTATCAATGGTTACAAATGCTATGTTCATTTTGTAGATGATTACACCAAGTTCACTTGGATTTTTCTACTTCAGCTTAAATCTCAAGTTTCAACTATATTCATACACTTCTTCACATATGTGCAAACTCAGTTTAAAACCAAAATTCAAGCACTTCAATTCGACTGTGGAAGTCAATATAAACCACTTTCTGCATTTCTTCTTCAAAATGGTGTCATTCTTAGACAATCTTGCCCAAATACTCACCCACAAAACGGCACGACTGAGAGAAAGCATCGACACATTGTCGACATGGGTTTGTCTCTACTTGCTCATGCCAATTTACCACTTTTTTTTGGTGGGAAACTTTTGATTCATCAATTTTCATCATAAACAGATTGCCTTCTCCAAACACTCACTCCAAATCCCCATTTCAACTTATATATAATAAACTTCCAGATTATAGGTTTCTACGTACGTTTGGTTGCTCTTATTTTCCCTATATCATACCATATAACTCGTCTAAATTTTAGTTTAGAAGCTCTCAATGCATATTCATAGGTTATAGTTCCCAACACAAAGGTTACATGTGTCTAGCTCTATCAGGGAATATCTATATAGCAAGAACTGTTCAATTCAATGAAACTGACTTCCTTTATCCTAAGTTGTTCACTAAATCACCTGGCTCATCACAACCTGAACCTCGCATGTCATTCCCTATATCTCCCTTACCTTCATGTAATAATATTTCTGCTAATCAACCTCCTCCAAATGAACTGCCATCACCTAACTCAAGTAATTGTAATACATCACATATACCTGAGCAACCATCATCCTTATCATCTGTCCATGAGTCCTCATCCTCATCCCCTACACCTATTCCCCCACCTTCCCCACCTCGCCATCCTATGGTCACACGTGCCCACAATGGTATTTTTAAATCCCGGAGGTATCTTGCTGAGTGTAATACCATAAAGCCAACAAACGATGAACAAGCTCTTCTCAGTCCAGCTTGGAAAGCTGCTATGCAGCAAGAGTTTGATGCACTTCTTGCTAATAATACTTGGTGTTTGGTACCTTTTGAGTCATCTATGCATCTTATTTCTAATAAATTAGTGTATCGTGTGAAGAGAAAACCGGATGGTTCAGCGGATAGGTTAAAACCAAGGTTGACTGCAAGAGGTTTTGAGCAGCATGCAGGTGTGGACTTTCTTGAAACATTCAGCCTTGCTGTAAAACCCACAACTGTGCGATTGATAAGCTCATTATTTCACTCACTTATCTATATTATTTTTCTACTATTTTATGTAGTTTTATTGAGTTTATATATATTTTATGCATGAGTCAATATTAGGTGGTGTTAGGCGTATTTTGGTATTTGTGCAGGTTTTAGGCTTAAATTCACGAGAAAATTATTCCGAAAGCAGTGATGTGTAAGAGTAGCAGTGAAGAGTTCTTCCACGAGAGGAATTCGGGCTATTGGCGCATGGTAATGGATGAAGCTTTAAGTTAGCTCTCCAACGCAACTGGAATTGGGTCAATCGGAGTTCGGGAGAGGAAGTTATGGCCAAAATCGTGAGACCGTGCAGAAGGGACGAGAGACCACATCGATCGACGTGAATCCACATCGATCGACGCCGAAGGGAGAGCCACGTCGATCGACATGGATCTGCTAGCGCAGAAATTTGATGAAAATCGGATTTTATTATATCTTTAGCCCTAGATTTGATAGGATACACCCTCCACCTATATATATACCCCTGTAACTTCGATTTTGAGGTGAGCTTCATTCCAGATTTCAGATTTTGAGAGATTCCAAGCACCAATTGAGTTTTATGTTTGAAGACAAATTTTTATGGGAACACATACAGACCCAAGTTTTTATGCAATTCAGGTTTTATCTATCTTTGATGAATTTTACTATGAATATGTGTAACTAACTTCCTTCTCAGATTCTAGGGTGTCTAATTATCAATGTATGCATGTTTGATTAATTGAATTATTTTGCCTTTCCCTTCCTAGTTTGTGAAATCTGTGTTTATTCATAATCTTGAGTTTGCTGGCCACATCTTAGGATTAATTAGTTGATTACTTGAGATGTAACTGTAATGGTTTTCAATGGAAAGAGATTTTCACAATATAATTTGATTTCTTGTCGTAACTGAAGGAGATAAGTTATAGGAATAGATCCGTAGAATTATGGAGTTAATTTGTTCATCTTGAGATCGAGTGGAGATAGGTAATTAATCTACTTTATGAATTGTCCAACAAAGAAGTTCATAATACTTTTTCTGATGTTTCACTACGAAGAGGAATGAAATTGGGAATTAATCAATTCATTCATCCATGTCATACTTGATAGGTAGATATCCCTGGAATCTGTACTTCTC
Organism: Plectranthus barbatus; assembly: GCA_026898455.1. NCBI lineage: Eukaryota > Viridiplantae > Streptophyta > Magnoliopsida > Lamiales > Lamiaceae > Plectranthus > Plectranthus barbatus. The sequence goes on from JAPKLW010001103.1 coordinate 255,571, forward strand.
ATATTCGTTTCATCAAAAGTATTTTATTTTTCTGTTTGATTTTAATTTGTAAGCATTACAATTTTCAAAATAAACAAAACCCAAAATTTGATTTTTCCTAACCAGTATTTTGAGAACTTCTGATTTAGTACTTAAGATTTTTCGTTACTTCTTTCCCCTGAGATTTGATAATTTTATTTGCCACTATATTATTAGATTTGCTAAGTCACTGTTAAATAATTTTAGTGATCAGCGATTGATCATGTCATTGGCATTCACTAAAGGCTGGGGTATCCAACATATTGATGTTAACAATGCTTTTTTAAAGGGACATATGAAAGAAACAGTATATATGGTTCAGCCAACAGGGTTTGTTGATGTTGATCATCCAAACCATGTCTATAAGTTGCTACGTTCGTTATATGAGTTACGACAGGCGCCTAGAGCATGATTTGATCGCCTGAAAGGATATCTTCTGACTTGGGGTTTCACTCGTTCATTATTTGATCACTCTTTATTCATTGCTGTAGATAATTCTCATCCCTTGTTTATTTTAGTGTATGTAGATGACATACTTATCACTGGAGGGGACTCATCTCAAATCAGTCGTTTAATTCATGATCTTGACGTGGACTTCTCTTTAAAAACTTTAGGTGCAGTAAGCTATTTTATTGGGATTGAAGTTCACAGGACTGAAAAATGTATTCTCTTGCACCAATCCAAGTATATAAGGGGTTTACTTCACAGTACAAATCTTTCTGATTGTAACCCTTGCACTGCTCCTATGAGTGCTTATGATAAGCTGCCAACTAATGATGGTATGCCATTTTCTCAACCATCTTTGTATCGAAGTGTAATAGGAGCATTACAATATCTTTTCCTACAAGGCCAGACATAAACTTCGCCGTGAATAGGTTGAGTCAGTTTTTTTCAAGCCCCATCATACGTTCACTGGACTGCTTGTAAGCGCGTTCTTAGATATTTGAAGGGTACCCTAAACCATGGTATCATGTTTACACCTGTGTCTAAGTTCATTCTTGAGTGTTATACGAATGCTAATTGGGCCAGTGATAGAGATGATAGACGTTCCACTGGAGGTTATGCTGTATTTTTTTGGTGAGAATTTGGTGGATTGGGAATCCAAGAAACAGTCAGTGGTGGCTAGAAATAGTGCTGAATCTGAGTATAGGGCAATTTCTGATGTTGTGTCTTAATTAATTTGGCTTACATCTGTGTTTTCTGAGCTCAACACACCAGTTCCTACCCATACGATTGTTTGGTGTGATAATCAAAGCGCGATATCACTTGCATCTAATCTGGTTTTTCGTGCAAGGACCAAGCATGTTGAAACTGATATTCATTTTACTCGAGAGAAGATCGAAAGTGGAGCTGTAGAAGTGAGGTATGTTCCTGCTGCTGACCAGATAGCTGATATATTTACCAAACCAATGAAGGCTGCGTGGTTTAATAAGCTGGCTACCAAGCTGACTATTCGATCCCTACCCGGCTTGGGTTCAGGGGGTGTATTGGAGATATCCAGAAGTCCCTATAAGCAAGCAGTGAAGAAGGAGAAACTTCTATTATATGATAGAGTTAGAAGTAGTTAGTTTGTTACATATAACAAACACATGCACACGCACACTTGAGTTGCAGTTGTAAGTAACTATAAAAAAAGAGGAAGTGTATCTAATAATCTCAAGCAATAAACACATTTCTCTTTTCAGCTCTCTTTATTCATCTAACAACCACCCTTTTGCTCCAAACAAAAAAAAAAAAAAAAAAAAACAACCACCCTAGCTACAATTTTGGTTAGATTAATTAATATATTTCCCTAATTCTCTGTATATAAAAGTTTTTAGGGAGGGACTGGAAATAAGATAGTGATTTTAACCATTCATATGTATAATAATGAGGATATTAATTAATCTTACCATGTTAAATTTATAGGGTATATAATCTAGATAGAGTTAGTAGTCTGCCTAGTAAGAGAGTTAGGTATAATTAGGAAAAATCACAAAAATTTAACAAAAAACTTATTCATAAATACTACAAAATTTGCTAGCAACTTTGCATTGAAACTAATGTTTTGGTTTTAACTTTTATTTTTTATATATATATATATTTTATTTTTTTTAACATGCAAGTGGATGCAGCCCAACAAATAGAGCAATATACAGTTTAATCTCTATACGTATAAATAGTGGACGTTGAAAAATAAATTAAATGTAAGAATTTAGCTATGGGAATTGTTGGTGGTGGATGTTTCAATAATATATATATATATATATATATATATATATATATATATATATATATAGGAGGGATCATGTAAAAAAAAATCCTCATGTGAGAAAAAAGAATGAATCATGTCCATCAGATCTAAAAAAAATCAATGATTGATATGAATCAAGCAACAACTAAACTGCAATCAAGCAACAACTAAAGCACAATCAAGCAACATTGCAATAAAGCAACGACCTGAATACAATCAAGCAATGTCGTGAATGCAATCAAGCATCTTTCTCACTTTCTCACGTTAAGAGTTTTCTTACTGGATCCGCTCCCTATATATATATATATATATAATTATAGTATAGTATAATTAAGCATAAAATAATTATTCTATTGTTAAAGGTTCAAGCAATTTAATTTTAAAAATCAAGAAATCGAAATAATTAAAATAATCATAAAAATACAGGTTACTCCTTTAAAAATAATTGAAGGGACAAATTCATCGTTTTCTTTATGAATATTGTTGAGGGTGATTTCGTACGGATACGGAGTCCCGAAAACTTTCGTATATAAATAATGTAGGAAATAATGAAAACAACACTTAAAGACAGTAAATGAATGAAAGTACGACAAACAAGCTATCTTATTCAATAAAATCGTAGAGCGATTGTAAGTCCCGAAATCAGAGTGCAAATATGTGCAGCGGAAAGTTTTGTGTAAGCAACGGAAGTAAAGATAAACACAAGCACTGGTTTGTTCGAACAGAGTAAAGTCAGTTTTGTGTGTAGTCAGTTTAAGCTTAAGTCTCTGTTTCGTCTTAAGTCAGTTTTACAGTTTATACTCTTAAATACTTGGACAATAGTCAGTTTGTGAAACAGAAAAACAGAGCAAGTATAAAGAAAGCAGTAAAGCAGCACACAAAGATTTATAGAAGTTCAGATTTCAATATCCTACATCCACTTTTCAGACCCAAGGTTTGGATAATTCACTAAGTAAATACAAGCCTCCTTATGATCTATACACAGTCCGTGGCACCTCCGTCCTCCGGTCAGCTGTGGCACTCGCCTAGGAACTCCTTGTAGACCCAGTCTTCTGGTTGAAGTGGGGACGCACCCCGCAGCCTCCTTCCTGGTGGGTGAATGTTCAGAGGTTCTTCCCAGAACACAGGTGGCTGGCATACGCCCGTGAGAATCAGAGTCCCAGACTAGGAAACTGACTGCTATGAATATATCTCAGAAAGATATATTCACCAAATAGAGTTTCAGCGTAAAGCTTCAGCCTCGTGCTAGGAGAAGATAGCACGGTGGGTAACTTGAGTCAGAGACTCAAGTCTCGTGTTTAGAACACGGAAAAAAACTTTGAGAGAGTTTTAGTGGGAGAGATGACCTGAATATGCCCTTTGTCTCTTTAGACTAGTAGATTCTGAATTATGTTCAGGCAACCTGTTAAGGTTGAGAGGGCAGGTCTTTATATAGAGAGGAGAACATATGGCAATTTGAATTTCTATCCGTTAGACACATAAATCCAGACGTTAGACTCATGGATTATATTTTCCAATTGCAGCCCATGCCTTAGGTCTCCTTTCTGATCTGACCATAGTCAGTGTACTATACACTAACTTTATGTCAGACTCCTTTGCAGCCCGAGGAACCCAGTTTGAATAAACTCGTACTGACTTAGGCATTTACAAACACCTGAGTCTAACTGAGGCTTCTTATACTGACTTCTGAGAGTCAGTACAGCTTAGCCCTCATACTGACTTCCCACGGTCAGTATGGTAAATCATCTCATACTGATTTCTCCGGATCAGTATGGAAATCCCTTAAACTGACTTCTCCTTAGTCAATTTGGGAAAGCCCTCATACTGACTTTGTAATATCCCGAGTTTTATTAAGCGACTTATAGCTTAATTAACTATTAAATAAAAGGGGATTATTTATTTTTGCCTTAAATTATTCGTTACTCAATTTTCGACACCCGTTGTTGCATGCATGTCCGTTTCATGCAAACAAAATGCCCATGAGTACGTATTAAGAAATCCTAAGCAACCATGCAGACGAACTTTACGTAGAAAACCTATGTGCGATGAACTAGGGTTTCTAGTGTGTTTTAAGTACGATAAAATCGACAACTTGCACCCGAGAGCTCTGCTTCTTTCATCGAGCTAGGGTATACTTGAAATTTATTTTTATAAATTTTAGAAACAAATGGAATGAAGTTCCGAGACTCGTGGAATATTTTATGATTTTGCGAACTATTAAGTTCGGAGGGAAAACGGGTAAATTCCAAAAATCGTGGGATTAAAAACACGGGTAGGATTCGTGATTTAGAGCATTTCCATGGATGTCCATTTTCTAAAATGGACAATGCATGTCAAATTAAGAAGCAACGAAGATCGAATAACGGGGTTATTACATGAAATAACGAATCTGGAGCTGCGACGAGTGGGAACGTGCCACGTGGCACTCCCCATCACACCCCATACCCTCCCACGTGCCTACAACAATCATTGTGACTGCATTGCGGCAAGAATTTCATTCAGATCGAAAGAAAAATGCAGCAGCTCAATTCATTTCTCTCCCGCAACCCTCCGTGCAGCAGCTTCCACCCCACCCCCTTCATCGCGTTCTTCCGACCAAACTAGCGGGATTTAGGCCGCAATTTCTGAAGACAAAACAAAGATCGTGCTTCAAGCTTGCCATAGGATCAAGGAACAGTCGATTTGGTTAAGAATCGCGAGAGTTACAGCTCGATCTTCAGGGCGTGTTGGTAAGAAAATCCGAAACCGTAACCCTCGTTAGAACTTCGTGAAAACGACGATGAACCTGTGATTAAACTATATATCCTTGTTCCTTGTGATGGTAGGAAGCTTTCGGTAGCATTTGCTCGCCACCCCCGCCGACCGATCGCCGGAAAAATCGCGTGCAACGTTCACGGAAGGTATGGTTTTCTTCCTTTCCTTCATCTGTTGTAGCTGCTCGTTTCCCTTGTTTTTGCAAGTTGTGTTGCATATCATTTACTTCCTAGTGTCGTATAGAGGGTGGGGGTGCGTCGGGAGCCGTTGGTTTGGCCGGAAATGGCCGAAAATGGCCGGAGAAAATAGCCGCATCGCGTCGCGACAGCAGCTGCTGTCAGCCGTCGATCGACAGACATGTCTTGGTCGATGGATCTGCCGTCAATTGACGGAGCTCTGCCATTGATCGAAGCAGCCGTCGCCTGCGTCCTGTTTTGTGATTTCTTCATTCGTTTTTGATCCGATTCGATTTATTTTCGATGCATGACTATTTATATCCATTCTGAGGCTATAAATGATTGATTATATACAATTGGAACTGATTTCGAACGTTGGGAATCGACTATAATAAATCATGCAAGTGCTCTTACGTGATGAAGTGTTTAATTCATTTTCAAACTCTGAATTTGTTGATTATTTAATCAGGGATTGTTTTTCTGAGATGAGGGAAGTTGGGTAAGTTCATGCATGTCCGATGCACGAGCAATGCATGTTGGGTAGCTAGGATTAAGTTTGTCACGTCATAAAGTTAGATTGTCTTAAGAACCTGAATTCTGCGAAGATATCAGCTGGGGCGCTGATTTATACTACGTAGATAATCCACCTAATTTGTTGTATTCTCCTGTGTTGTCAATTGAAGGAAACACAGGGTAACCGGAGAGCTTTTCAATCACAAATCAACTTACTTGCGCAGTATCTGTAAGCATTTGAGGTGGGGACGATTTTATTCCTATTTTCGCTTGATTTTGGGCTATAAGCCCTACTTTTGAAAAGCATGCAAATTGGTTTGATTTTAACTGAATGTCTATGCCAAAACTATTTTGAATTCGTATCTGTTCCTCTGGTTAACCGAGTTGACCAGGGAGATTGGGTTTAACGAGAACTGAACCAGGTTTCGAAAGAACCCTGAGCTACGACTCTTAAACTCTAGGGGCATTGATCCTCTGTTGTCTCGAGTCAAGCTCAGACTTGGTCACTCAATGGAGTATTGATACCTTC